>ML102646.1:116154-131194 GCA_003697995.1 Taxidea taxus jeffersonii
CACACACACACACACACACACCCTATGTAACTTCTTATGGATGATCCTTCAGTGTAGTTGGGAATAAAGACAGCAGAAGCATCTGTCTGCCCAGGTCTAGGAAAGCTTTGCAGAGATGGACGGTCATTGTGGTTCATGATACATTTTCATCATTCTAGTTGTTCTTCCTTTGGACAGATTCCTAAGACATTCCAAATTCTCTTGTTTTTTCCAATCACATCCTAAGTTTGCATTACCACTTTTTATTGCAAAATAGCATTTTAAAAAAAGATTTTATTTTATTTTTTTAAAAGATTTTATTTATCTGTCTATCTAACTGAGAGGGAGAGACAGCACACTCACGGGGAGGGGGGGAGGGGGGAGGGAAAGAGGCTCATGCAGACTCCCTGCTAAGTGTGGAGGCCAACTGGGGCTCCACACCAGGACCTGAGATCATGACCTGAGCCTAAGTCAACAGTCAGATGCTCAACCGACTGAGCCACCCAGGTGCCCCAAGATTTTATTTTTAAGTGAACTCTCCACCCAATGTGGGGCTCCAGCTCACAATCCCAAGATCAAGAGTTACGTGCAACACTGACTAAGCCAGTCAGGTGCCCCACAAAATAGCATTATTGACATCTTATTACCGGAAAGTGGACTAATGAACACAGTACTTGCTGACGAACACTGTTTGATTAAAATTGGTATTAAGAAATGATATAGATAGATAAATATATTCTATGCCAATAGATATATTTATCTAATACACTTTCTGTAATTTTGCAGTGTTCTTCCTCTGTATTCCAGTTCTTGCAGGGCACAATCAAGGGCTTGAGAAATAGTTTTAATTCTAGCATTACCAGACAGCTAGCTCTTGTTTCCTCATGAGGTTCACAACAGCCTTAGGGACAGCCAAAGCATGTGCAATGGCCAATGTCAAAGAAATTACTGCTGTGTTTTCTTTGGGAGTTTTATGGTTTCGGGTCTCATATTTAAGTCTTTAATCCACTTGAGTTTATTTTTGTGTATGGTATAAGACAGTGTCCAGTTTCATTATTTTCCCTACACCATTTGTTGAAGACACTGCCTTTTCCCCATTGTATCTTCTTGCCTCCTATGATTAAGATTAATTGACCATACAAGCATGGGTTTATTTCTGGGCTCTTATTCTGTTCCATTGATCTATGTGTCTTATTTTTGTGCCAATACCATGCTGTTTTGGTGACTATAGCTTTTGTAGCACATCTTGAAATCTGGGATTGTTATAACTCCAGCTTTGTTCTTCTTAAGATTGCTTTGGCTATTTGGGATATTTTGTGGTTCCATACACATTTTAGTATTATTTGTTCTAGTTCTGTGAAAAATATTGTTAGTATTTTTGATAGGGATTGCATCAAGTATGCCTTCATAGATGAATGGATAGAGAAGATATGAGATTTTATATATATATATATATACACACACACACACACACACACATAATGTATATATATACATTTATATACATATACATGTGTATGTATATGTGTATATATATATGCATATAATGGAATATTACTCAGCTATAAAAAGAATGCAACAACATGGAAGGACCTAGGGGGTATAATGCTAAGAAAAGTAAATCAAAGACAGACAAATACCTAATGATTTCAGTCATACATGGAATTTAAGAAAAAACCAAATGAACAAACAAAACAAGAGACAAACAGAAAAAACAGACTTTAAATTCAGAGAACAAACTGGTGGTTGCCAAAGGGAAGGTAGGTGGGGGATGAATGAGATAAAGGGGATTTAAGAATACACTTATCTTGACGTGAACTGAGAAATGTACAGAATTTTTGAATCATATTGTACACCTGAAACTAATATAACATCCTATGTTAATTATACTTTTAAAGAAATAGAGTGAGACCAAAAAAAAAAAAAAAAAAAAAAAGGTATGTTACAGTTACCAATGGTCCTTGACTATTGCCTTTCCTCAAGGTCCATCCATCCTTCCCCTACTCTGACTTTATGTTGATAAAGCTGATAGATTAGTGTGAAAGTATGTAATCACATTCTATCTTGAAAATTCAAATACTTCAAGACAGTATGCCACGGTTTAAGCTATCTGAACTTGGAATTTTTTCTGAGGTATACTTCTTCAAAGTCTGCAAATTTTTCTTGCACAAATTTTAAAAGAAAACCAAATTTAAAAGATAGATATATAAATGCTTAAAAAAATAAGCTTTCCTGTGTCAACAAATAACAACTTCCTTATAGAGTTCCTAAAAACATTATTTCCAAAGATTTGTATTTTTATTAGTCTTTCATCTACTATTTAAAATGGGCTATGGGGACAGAAAGAAGAATGTTCAGTTATATGGTTAAAACAGGAAGCTCCCTTTGCTTTTCTTATTTTCTCATTGTTAAAGCATACATCTAATATATGCCTGTATGGTTTATTGACCTCCATTCCTTTTCATGAAATTGACCACTAGCTAAGAAGATGCTTGGATGTGGGGAAGATATAGCTTGAGTGAACTGTGGAAGATTCTGCCTTCCCACATCATTTACATGTCTAGCTGAAAGATTGTTTGTGATGTTTTAAATACAAGGCAAACTTTCTGTAGAGTGATTGCATAAGAGAGTTACTAACAAACAACCTTAGTAAACAATATTTAAGATAAGGCAAGATATTCAGTGACTAAGAATATAGGCTGCAGAGTTATACTGCCAGAGACTGAATCCTCACTCCATCATCCATCGTTTGATCTGGGGCAAAGTTTCCAACCTCTGTCTACTCCAATGAGGATGTAATGATAGCCACTTTGTATCTACTCACAGCAACGAGGCAACGTAGATAAAGAGAAGATGCTTAGAACAGTGCTTGGCACTAGATAAGAACTTAGTAAAAGTTGTTATTTTGAATCATGTAGTTGAGGGTACTCTTCATTACTCTGTAGAACTTTAGAGTTTTTATGAGTTGTCTAAGGAGGCAGGGAGATCAGCTGTGGAAGACCCGCTGGCCACTGAAGTTCCCGGTGGCCTGGGGTATGGCCACTATGATTCATGGTCAGGTCTTCAAGTCTATGAGCATGGAACTTTTATTTGCTTAATACTTCAGAGGAAATCAAGTTTCAGTGGATAAATCCACAGCATCTAAACTCACAAGGGACGATGGTTCTGGAATCTCACTAATTATCAAGTTAAAGAATGTTTATGTTCATGGGTCAGCATCTTTTCTCTGTAGTTCGGTGCCATATGGGGGAGGAGTGTTGAGTCAGAGCAATAGGCAATAGCAGAACTTGCTCCCTTGCCTGGGCAACCAAACCCAGTTCCTTGCAAGAGTGGGATGGTTCCAGGGTCCTGTTTCTCCAGGATGCTTTCATCAACCTCAGAATGCTCTGTCACCAACTGCCAACATGGACTTATTTCAGAAATGAAGCTTCATGGGAATTTATTTTCCTGTCTTTCCCCCTCATCACAGATAAATAAAATGTCATAGTTTAGGGGTGCCTGGGTGGCTCAGTGGGTTGAAGCCTCTGCCTTCGGCTCAGGTCATGATCCCAGGATCCTGGGATCAAGCCCTGCATCGGGCTCTCTGCTCAGCAGGCAGCCTGCCAGAGAGCCTGCTTCCTCGTCTCTCTCTGCCTGCCTACTTGTGATCTCTGCCTGTCAAATAAATAAATCTTTAAAAAGTCATAGTTTAATAAAAATTATTATAAATTAATAAACATATACAAACCTGTATAAAAATTATCAGCTTGCTTACCTAGCTCTAAACCTTTAATTTGGGTCATAGAGAAAACCAGAGACCATTTTACCTGTTTTCATTTTCATTTTTATACTTTTTAGCAGATTTTAACTGATGTCTAGATGTTCTTTTCTAAAAGTTCATACTAGAGTGGTAGTCTGCTTCCTTCTGTTTATCTATTTCTGTTTTCCTGTGTAATTGGTTCCTTGTGACCTGAGACCACTGATGTAGTAAACACTTTCCAAATGACATAAAAAATGCCTTTTATTTACCCCTATTGGTACCATAAAAGTCACTAAACTGTCATGATTTATATACTTTCACTGAGTTCAACTTTATAATTTTGTATTCTTTTATACCTGTGCTAATGCAGTAGTCACTGGCCACGTGTGGTTATTTAAATTTAAATTTACAATAATTAAAGTAAAATCATTCAAAATTAACAACTAAAACTTAATGAAAAATTCAGTTCCTCCATCACATTACACTTCAAGTGCCCCAAAGCCCCACGTGGCTTGTGACTTCTGTATTGGATGATGTAGGTTCAGAACATTCCCATCATTGAAATTCTACTGGGCAGCACTGTTCTAGACAATCTTGTTTCCTTAACAGAGATATAAAAATATCTCTATGAGTCTATGGCTTCTCTAATTAACTGAACTTAAAATTTCAAGTTTAGCCAAAATGCTTCCCCTTTATTACACTCTTTCTATAAATAACTTTTGTTCATCATTTATTTTGTACAGAGTGTGAAATTATAATTTCACAACCAGCTTGCTGGTGACTGACTGTGAGTTCCTCACAGGAGAGCAGATGGGATATGTAATTACAGCACAGTATTATTTATTTAGTTGTGTGGCATTCTGTTATAGCTATCATTTTATTCTCAGCACCTTTTTTAATAAAAAATTACTATAATGCTGTAGGCTCTGTAGGAGAAACAAACGTCATGCCAAGTTTCTCCACTCTCTGCCAAATATTGGTATTTTTCCCCCTTTAATAGCCCTTTACATTGTGACTCTCACAATCTTGGAATCTTCCCTTTAAGCTACTTGTAACCCATATCACCTTTTTCTTAAGGATGACCAGAAAACATGGCAAAATACTGAAGTGTTTTCTCAACCATTAAAGAAGGATTAAATACATTTATGATAGTTTTAGTTTAAATATATTTTCATGTACTCCTTTGAGAATTGTAGTCATTATGTCATGACATAGCCTTGTTTTAACATGGCATATTTATTCACATGCTTATAAAGTCAGCTTTAAAAATATTGAAATACCAGAATAGCAAATATTCTAGTTGGAGGAAATAGTCACTTAACAAATAATAATGTAATTCAGAGATCAATGATGAATGAGGAAAAATAAAGTAGTCTATAGGGATAAGAGTGATCAGGCTACTTTAAATAAAATCCATGTCAGGGCAAGCTTTCCCAGTGGGGTCACACTTAAGAAAGACAAATGGAATGAGGAAGTATGCTATGCAAATATCTGGAGAGAGCACCCCAGCCAGAGAATAATAACGAAGTCCTTACTTCGAGGATGTATGAGGAATGCCAAGAAAGTTGGTATGACTGGAAATTACGAAGCAGGGAGTACAAGGTAGGTGCCAAAGGTGGTGGGATGGTGGTGATCATGTAGGGCCTTTTCAGCTCTATTAAGGAGATTGGTTTTTACCCTAACGTGCAAAAAGGGGAATCCAGTGGAAAGTTACAAGTAGAGGATTAGCGGCATTTCATTTATATTTAAAACAAAAAGCACAAGAGCATTCTAGCTTCAATGTGAAAGGAAAGTGAAAACTGGAAGACCGATTCAGAGGCTGTTAACAGAGGAGCCATAAACTATGCAGCCAGCCCCAGATGGTAACTGTGAAGGCAAGAAGTGGCCATAGTCGGGATCCATGTTGCGGGTAGAGTTGACAGGATTAGCTGATGGTTTGCATATGTTGTGTGAGAAGAAGAGGAGTTGGGGGATGTTTCAAGGTTTGGCTTGAACAAGAGAATAAATGATGGTAAACCTACTGAAGAAGATGCGTACACTAAAGAAACAATGCAATGTCCTGAGTGCTATTACAGGGAAGTTCAGAGGAATATAGCTGTGAGAAAACAAAACAAAGCAACTCCCCCAAACAACAACAACAAAAACCAAGGATTTTCAATATCTGAACTACCATGAATAAAAAGCAAAAAAAAATATCCAGGAAGATAAAGGCCTGATAATTAAAGTCAGCCTTAAGCTTCTACAGTTTCAAGTATTGTTTATTATTTTAATTCTCTAGAAGTGAGATAAAAATGTCAAGTGATAGGTAACATGGGGATCACTGATAATGGTCTTAGAACTATTTTGGTGAACTGATGAGGTTGTAAGTCAGTTTAGAAACGTTCAGCAGGAAGTGTGAGAAGGAGAAAATGGAGAAAAATCAATAGTTCATAAAATTTTTGACCAAAAGGGAAGGAGAGATAGGATAGCATCTGGAAGGTGATTAACATCTAGGGAAAGATTATTTTTGTTTTAAAATAAGAAAGTTTTGAGAAGCCAGATTTTAGAAAGGCTAAGATGACTGGAATTTGCAGGGCCGAGTACCAGAGAGGAGGGAAATACATAGAAAAATAGCTCCAGAAATTTGGTTAATGGTCCCCTTGATTCTTTGAAGTCTAAGCAGCACAGGGTGAAACTCATGCTCATGACAAAGAACAGGCATGAACAACTATCAGGGAGATGTAAGCTGCATAATTTTTAGACTCATACAGGTCTGGAAGACATTCTGATTTTTGACCCAAAAGATTGGAGAGATCTTATTGAACATCTGGGATATTAAATAGAGCCCCTAGCAAGGTCATGCCTTAGTAGTAGAATGGTTAATCCAGCCCTAGAGCAAATGCTTCCCCAGGCTTGCTGTAATAAGGCTTTAAACAGACTTTAAATAGATCAAGCTGAACCATAAATAAAACAACTGTCTAGCAGAACAAAATTCAACATCCTTTAAGAGAAACCCCCCAAAAGAATCCAGACACTCAACAACATAATTTTCACAATGTTTAGCTGCCAATAAAAATTATTATATATGCAAAGAAATATGTGATCTCTAGTCAGAAGGAAACTCAGTTGTTAAGCCAATAGAGGAGATAAAATTGGATACTAAAAAAATTCAACTATCCAAAAGAAGATAGGAAAAAAGGAACCAGGGACCAAATCAGAGAAAGAGAAAACAACTAACAGGATGGTCCATTAAAACACAATTATATCTATAACTATATTAAATGCAAATGATTTAATACTCCAATTAAAAGTGAGAGGTTGTCAAACTGAATAAAAAAACAAGATCCAAACTATATCTGTCTATAAGAAATATCCTTTCAGTATAAATATATGGATAGGTTAAAAATAAAAATAAGGAAAAAGATACACTGAAATAATCATAAGAGAGCTGGAGTGTCTATATTAATACTAGATGAATTATATTATAGGTCAAATAATATTACCAGAGAAAAAGAGATATATATCATCATAATGAAAAGGTTCATTTGTAAGAGGAAAAATGGTCCTAAATGTCATTTACCTAATAACACTTGTTTAAAATACATGAAGAAAAAACAATACTATTTGTCCTTAGCATCAAAAATAATGAAATATTTAGAGATAAGCTTAACAAAATAAATGTAATGCTTATATGCTGAAAAACTATAAACCATTGCTGAGACAAATTAAGGAAGACAAATAAGTGAAGAGATATACTTGTTGGATACAGATACATTGCTGGTGGGAACACAAAACAGTAAAACTATTTTGGAAAAAAAAATTATTATTATTATTATTATTATTTTTATAAAGCTAAACATGCAGTACCAGACAAGCCAGAAATTCTACTGCTAGGTATTTACTCAAGAGAAATGAAAGAACATCAAATTTTGTTATATCCCCAGACACAATAAGATGTCCATTTAGGAAGGGCCAACACAAAGAGCCAGCTAAAACTTTGAAATTTATTTTTTTTCCCTTAATATAAACAGAACACCCTCCTTCACCAGTCGCTGGAAATGGAAGAAAAATGGTGTGATAATTTGTTTTCACCTTGACTGAAGAAAACCCATAGGAGCCATGAATTTATTATTGTGCATCTTCCTAGAGCTCTATACTTTTTCTTTACACTGTATTACCATTTGCCCTGTTTCAGATTTTATTCAAATGGGTTTTACATTTCAGTTTTCTATTTTACATTGTGGTTTTCTATTGCTTCTTAGTTATTTTGCCTATGTAATTTCTGCTTTCTCATAAAGAGTAGTGATTAGAGGCAAGTACTGATTATTAGAACTGTCAGGGCATCTAATATATACCTGTACTCAAGGATTCTTGTATATCAACTTAGAATTATGCTAACATATGTTATTTAATGATCATCTATTATGTGCTAAGTGCTTTACATATATGATCTCTAATCCTCTCCTTGATCCTTTAGGGAGAATATGTATCATTACGCCCATTATGCAGAAAAGGAAAACTGAAATTCTAGCAGCATAAGTAACCTGTTTGATTCCACATAGCTAAGTTGAAAGACTAGAACTGCCAGATTCCAAAATGCTTTGCTCTTCCTGCCATTACTCCAGGAATTCCAAAGCCACCAATACTGGCACTGTCTCTCTATCAGTGATGTTTTTTAAATGAAAACTTTACGGTGCACTTCGTGGGCAGTGACCACATCCTTTTTGTAGGATTACATTCTCTTCAAGTTTCTAGACACTGTTCATTTTTTTTATGTGTTTTTTAAAGCTCATATGTGAACTTGACATTTTTTCTCTCCACATTTCAGTTTGACCCCTTAACGATTGAAAGCAAAAAAGCAGCAACTGTGGTGTTAATGCTTAATTCTCCAGAAGAAGAAATTTTGGCTAAGGCATGTGAAGCCATTTATAGATTTGCTTTAAAAGGTTTGTTTTTTTTCCGTTTATTTTTCTATTTCATTAGTTTCTTAAAATATTTACTACATAATGGGCCCTTTCTTCCTAGTCTTTAATTCACTTCTTGTCAGATGAATTCTTTCAGACAACCAGAATATCATTTAATGCATTACCTGAAAGTAATATATCTCCCTAAGTGCCTATCTTAATCTTAAGGAGTAATTTAGTCACTGCATAGAATAGTCATGTTGAAGGTTTTATTGTAGTTTAAAAAATTCTAAGTCACAGGAGCTGCAAGAGCTCCCAGTGGTCAAAGCTGGAACAATTTGAGCAACAAAATAAAGTGCTATTGAATTATAACCCAAAGTATAAATAAATATTTATGAGCCTGTACTGATATAAATAAATAATTGAATAAGTAAATAAATGAGAGAGAAAATAAAAAACTCCCATGCAGAAGAATTCCAAATAATTTATGTTCTCAGACCTCAAGGAGGCAGAATGTAACTTTTCACTCTTTGGGTGTAGGCTTTGCATAGGGACTTCTTTTCAAAGATTACAATATGGAAACAGGGAAAAAAGAGTAAGTTCATAGTGGAGAAATCTGACAAGCACTACTGAGTGAGGTGATCAAAATCAGCTTCCATAGTCATAAGTCACAGTGGTAACATGTGAACTTGACATGATGTAATGAAAAATGGCACTTCTGTTATTTTCCCCCAAAACTTATAACCCTGAAATCAGACAAGTTCCAAGTCAGGGACATTCTATAAATACATCTAACCAGTACTCCTCAAAACTGTCACAGCTATCAAAAACAAGAAAAGTCTGAGAAACTCATAACCAAGAGGAGTTGAGGATAGGATATATGACTAATGTCATAGGGGACCCTGGATAGGATCCTGTAACAGAGAAGGAACATTAGGCTAAAAGTAAATCTGAATAAACATGGACTTTAATTAATAGTAATGTATTAATATTGGTTTATTAATTGTAACAAATGTATCTACTAATGCAGAATGTTAATAATGGGAATATGGGTTTAGGATATGTGGTAACTCTGTTCTATCCTAGCAATTTTTCTGTAAAACTAAAACCATTATAAAAATTAGAATTTATTAAAACACTATGCATGTTACAAGTTAGGTTCTATCTCAAGGATAATTCATAGAGAGTTTATAATCATAAATGATAATTATATTTTACTTCATTCCAAGTGACAATAAAAGTAGGCTTTTATTATACTGTATAACATTTTAATTGAGAATGCTTGAAGAGTTTAGTATAACTTGGTATTTTTAACAAAACCATTTAAACTAAGAAGGGAGCAATTTGAATTTACATTTAAGGAATGAACTTACATTTAAGGAAATGATACTAAACATTGTTTTGGGACATGTAAGAGAGAACAACAAATCACTCAAGTGGCAAATGGTGAAATACTCACCTTGCTATATTTCACTCTAGTCATTGGGAATCCAGATGAAAACCAGAATCATTGCTTCTGGCAGGTATGGTTCATGAGTAATTGTGTAGAATTCTGAGCTGGATTTTAGGGAGATGTTGGATCATGAAGTTAGGGCAACTTGAGTCTCACTCAGCCATACAGAATCATCAGATGCCACCTTTTTTATATGACATGAGGTAAAGAAATAGGCATATATTTTATGTGAAATCAATACAGAAATTACTGTAAGTCTGGTGTTTTATACTAGCAGTATTTTCTGACTATGTTTTTAAGATAAATGGTGGGACATTACCTCCTGGCCATGATGGACCAAGGGGTCAAATTTACTTTCCTGATTGAAACAACTAAGAAAACAAGAATCTATGAAATAACAGTTGGCAAAACAGTGGATATTAAGCAATGAAGGACAGACCATTGAGAGACAGGAAATGAAGAAAATAAACTTTGATTACCCCAGCTTATTGATTTCAGAGAATTTCCAGGCCACATCACAGGAAGCCGTATCCTATGCAGAGCCTGGTAGACTCTGAGAAGACAGATCTAAGAGTTCAGGAAGACAAAGGCAGCAAGAGTTTTCAGTAACAGAGAGGAAAGAGAACTCAGGAGATTGGCAAAGGGTCTGATTCAAGTGTTCCGCTAAGTACTGATAAGGAGGTATATGTATGGGAACTACTTGAAGTCAGACAAAGTACTTAACAGGAGCAGATTTAACAGTGCCTCGTGCTCACACAGGGCCACAAGCCATGCCTATTTCCATCAGCCAGACTAGAAAACCTCAAGATTCATGGAGAATTATATAGAATACACTGAAGGGTCTTGCTTCAGGAGTTAGAAATAATTAGCCCTAGATCGAGCTTTGCTCTAGTACCACCTAATAAATACTTTAAAAAGTAAGACCTAAAGTGATCAAATTGTTTCCACATAATTGTGTCCCAAAACAAATTTGAAGAATACAAAAATTACCATTTACCAAATAGGTAAAATTTACAATGTCTGGCATCCAGTAAAAAATTACCAGGCATGAAAAGAAGCAGGAAAATATAACCCATAATGAGGATATAAGTCATCAGTAAATAAAAACTGACACAATGTATGTGTAACTGTAAAGAAGAGAGAAGGACAGAAAAAGTGTTAAGATAATGTTAGAAGAAATAATGGCTCTGAATTCCCCCAACATGACAAAAACTCTAAGCTTCTGGATCCAAGATCATAAAAAAACAAGCACAAGCACAATGAATATGAAGAAAACTGCACCAAGGTACAACAAAATCAAATTGCTTGAAAAGAGTGATAAAGAGAAAATCTTAAAAAGCACCCAGGGGGAAAAGCACATTACATTCAGAGGAACAAAAATAAGGATGACAGTGGGTTATCATCACAAATAATGTAAGCAAGAAGTCAGTGGAGCAGCATCTTTAAAATACTGAAAGAAAAATAAACTTTAATCCTAGAATTTTATTCCCAGCAAAAATGTCTTTCAAAAAACACAAGTGAGATAATGTCTCTTTCAGACATTCAAAAGCTGAAGTAGTTTATTGCAAGCAGACCCAAACTACTAATTGTAGTAAAGTAGGTCCTTCAAGAAGAAGGAAAATTGACACTAGATGGAAATGTGGATCTACACAAAATAATAAAGAAAGAACACTAGAAATGGTAATGCATAAAACTTTTTCTCATTATTTAGATCACTTAAAATTGGCTATTTTAAACAAAAAGAGTAATCATTTCCTGTGCAGAAACACTTGTAAAAATAAGATAAATGACAACAACAGAACCAAGGTAAAAAGGGGAAAAATGGAAGTATACTATTGTAAGTTTCTTGCACTATATGTGAAGTGATCTGTCACGACTGGAAAGTAGACTGTGATAAGAATGTATACTACAGAATTTAATACAACCACTAAAATAACAAAGAATGATATCAAATAAGCCAACAAAGGAAATGAAATGGAATCATAAAAATAATATTCAATTCATACAAAGAAGGCAAAGATGAAAAAAAAGGAAAACAAAGAATAATGAGATGCACAAAAACCAAATAACAAGATGGTAGACTTAAGCCTAATGATATCAACAATCAAACTAAATGTAAATGGTCTGAGTAGTCAATTAACAGGGAGATAGTGCTATAGTCTATAAAAAGCAAGACCAAACTACATGCTACATCCAAGAAATGCACTTAGAATGTAGTGACACAAATAACTTGAAAGTACAAGGATAAAAAAAATCCTATATTAACACTAATCAAAAGAAAGCTGATGTGGCTATCTTAATATCAGAATAATAAAAGAGCAGTATCAGGTAAAAAACATCATTTTATAATAAAAGAGTTAATTAATAAAAAAGCTATGAAAAATAAAATAAGATGAAAACAGAGAGGGAGGCAAACCATAAATGATTTGTAACTATAAGAAACAAACTGAGGATTGTTGGAAGGGAAGTGGGTAGGGTGGTGGGGTAGTTGGGTGATGGGCATTAAGGAGGACACTTGATGTAATGAGCACTGGGTATTATATGAAACTGATGAATCATGAATTCTACCCCTGAAACTAATATTACAGTTTGTGTTAACTACATTGAATTTAAATAAAGGGAAAAAAAGAAGCTATGAAAAAACCTAAACAATTATTAATGTCAGACCTTCAAAATACATGAAGTTAGAAATGCAGGGAAATATAAACATCCACAATTATTGCTGATGACTTTAATAACCTTCTATTAATAAATGAAAGAACAAATGGATAGCAAATCTATAAGGATATGAAAGATTTGAACAGAAATATAAATTAATTTAACCTAATTGATATTTATAGAACACTTTAAGCAGAATAATATTCTTTTCAAATGCATACAGGACGTTTATCAAAGTAGGTGATATTCTGAGCCATAACACAATTCTTAATAAGTTTATTTTTAAAGCTTAATAAATGTAAAAGAATTACAATCATATAAAATATATGTCATACCATAATAGAATTAAATTAAAAATCACTTAACACAAAGGACTCTGGATAATCATTAAATAGTTAGAAAGTAAATTACACACTTCTAGATAATCTGTCAGTGAAAGAATGCAAAAGGAAAATCCAAACTGGAGATGAAAACATAACATATAAAAATTTGTGGGATGCTACTAAAAGAGTATTTGGGTTAGCCAAAAGTTTCTTAGATATGACCCTAAAACATAATCTGTAAGAGGACAATTGATTGGATTTTGTCAAATTTATCCTAAACACACACATCACCAGAAAAGATACACAGATGGCAAATAAGCACATGAAAAGACATCGTATGTTATCAAGAAACTGCAAATTAAAGCAATAATGAAATATCACTACACACCAATTAGAATAGCTAGAATTCTAAAAACTGACAACATAAAATGCTGGTGAAGATGCGGAAACATCAGGGACTCTCATTCATTGCTGGTGGGAGTCCAAAATAGTACAGGCACTTCGGAAGATGATTTGGTAGTTTCTTAGAAAGCTAAACATGATCTTATACATTTCTCAAAACCTATAGAATTGGAAAACACATATAGTGAACCGTAATATAGATTATCAACTCTACTTAATAGTTATGTATCAATATTGGTTTATCAATTGTAACAAATGTACCACACTAATGCATGATTTTAATAATAAGAGAAATGGGGGAGGAAATGGAGATGGAGTATATGAGAACTCTGTATTTTTTTGTTCATTTTAAAAAAAGATTTATTTGAGAGGGAGAACATGAGCAGAGGTGAGGGGGAAGGGCAGAGGGAGAGACCCCAGAGCCCAATACAGTACTCGATCCCAGGACCCTGAGATCATGACCTGAGTTGAAATTCAGAGTCAGCGGCTTAATCAACTGAGCCATCCAGGTGCCTGTGTTCATTTTTTAATAAACTTGAAACTGCTCAAAAAAAGTCTAGTAATTTTTAAAAAGATGTGCTACAGACAAGAAAATTTTTGTTAATCATATATCTGATAAAAGATTTGTGTGCAGAACAACACACAATTTGTGTGCAGAACAACAAAATTGAACAATAAGGGACACCTGGGTGGCTCAGTCATTGAGCATCTGCCTTCAGCTCAGGTCATGATCCCAGGGTCCTGGGATCCAGCCCTGCATGAGGCTCCCTGCTCAGCAGAGAGCCTTCTCCCTCTCCCTCTGCCTGCTGCTCTGCCTACTTGTGCTCTTTTTGTCAAATAAATGAATAAAATCTTTTTTTTTAAAAACCTCAATAATAAAACAAACCAAATTTAAAAATACATACAAGCAAGAGATTTGAACAGACACTTCACCAAAAAATACATGGATGGCAAAAAGGCACCTTATGCTCACCATCATCAGTTGTGGGGGAAATGCAAATTAAAACCATGATGAGATAATACCTTATACCCTCTAATGACTATCATCAGAAAGATGGACAGATGTTTTGGCTAGGATGGGGAAAAACTGGAACTTTTGCACTCACTTTGGAACAGTTTTTCAGTTTCTCAAAAAGTTAATGTACACCAACCATATATGGTCCAGGCAAATCATGGTATATCCATATGATGGAATAGTAAATAACAATAAATAGGGTGAACTATGATACATGCTACAACATGGATTCATCTCAAAATAATTAGACTGAACAAAACCAGGCAATAATTCATACTGCATGATTATATAAAGTTCTGGAAAAGGCAAAATAATGTATAGTAACAGGAGGAAGAGATCACAGTGTCAAGAGGGCACTTTTGGGGTGTTAGGTATGTTCTTCATGGTAGCATTTGGTTTCACTGGTGTAAACACATGTCAAAGTTTATCAAGTGGTTCTCTTTAAATGTGTAGTCTATTGTATGTCAATGATCTCATAAAAGTTTTAAAAAAGAATAAAAATAGATGTAAAAGATGACATACGTTGTTAATTTTGTAAATCCTCTTCTTCAGATTATAAAATTATAATATATAGCATTATTTAAAAAA
>ML102646.1:136194-181007 GCA_003697995.1 Taxidea taxus jeffersonii
GGGGGGGCAGGTGGGGCTCCCTTGGGGGCTGTTCCTGAAAGGGATTCTGGCAGCACGTGCATGAGTTCTAAAGGTGGCTGTTGGGTAAGGCAGGGGCTCTGCGGATGGCTGCGGGATGAGGACGGTTATTGGGGGGAGGATGTTCCACCAACCCAGATTATGGTAACCGTAGTCAACCCTTACACAGCATTTCCAGTGTGCCCAGCGCTGCTCTACGTGCTATTTGCATATTGTCATTTAATGAGGTCGATGCTATGATCAATCCTTTTACATATAAGGCAACTGAGGCACAGGGCAGTTAAATGAGGTAGTAATCACTTATATTGTGGAACCCTCATAAATTTATCTCATGTATACTGACTCCATTAAAGTCAATGTATACTAATTCTGCCATATTGAATGAGCCTCACTGAATGTACTTAGAACCAAAAAAGGGAAAACTAAAAATTTTCTTGTGTTTTATTCTATTTACACACCACAGAATTTGAGAACCAGTGGTGCTTTGTAACACGTCTTTTGCAATTCCTGCAAGTCCTCATCTTAAAAATAGGAATGGGCTCTGAAGGGATTAGGTTCCTGGCGCAGTCATGTAGGTGCTTAGTAGAAGAAATGAGATCAGGGCTAGAATTAGGACGTACTCTCTGGCTCATAGTATAGTGGGCTTTCTGTTCCTCAGATCTTCTCTGATCCTTAACATTAGTGCACATGCTAAGTCAGGTTCTCCTTCTAAGTGATTTTTTGGGGGGAGAATGCAGTTTGTTTCGAAAGGAGAGTTATAATTGCCTGTGTGTACTTATATTTTCTAATTTAATGTCTAGGTTTCTGTGACTTCTTTCCTGTTTACTTTTGTTCTTAATTTCGATTACTCATTTTAGTTTGCTGTTTCCATCTTCCAATATGTGAGGAGTTTGTAACCTGGGAAGCCCTCCGAATGGCAAGATTTTCCTGGGCAGGATCAAGATAGTGAATTCCATGAGTTTCTAAAGGAGTCTGTGACCCCGCAATATTGAGAATGACTGTTGTGTCTGAGTGCTAAATGCGGTGGCGCTCAGACCTCTCGGGCCCCTCTCTGATGGCTGGCTGGCTGGGCGGCCACCAGTGCTGGGCGAGTGTGGTCTGTAGCCACGAAGCCTAGCAATGGAAAGAGCTTTGCTGTCTTGGCGTTTTGGGTCTTACATAGGATGAATGAACTTCCAAGAGCTTTCTTTTGATTTCATGAATTGGGTGGAAAAAAATCAAAGCATTACTGGAATGAACTCATTTTCTACTTGAACACATGGTGTCCTCCACCACTTGTGGAGTTCCTTTTCTGTTCCTACATCCAACACATTAATGGCTGTTGCTTCACTCTGCATACATGTCCAGGTTGACATGGAATAAAACAGGAGTTGCAGTCACATGCTCTAAATCAAAAGGCACACTTCCAGACGAATACATAAATAAATGCACCTCTGTGGCTGCATGATCAAGCTGTCTTTGTGCTGTTTTAAAATAACTGATTTTACTTTAGCAATTTGTATCTTTACATGGCTTTTATGTACTCAGTGGTATCACTATGTTCATAGTGGACGAACCAACAGAATGTTCCAACAACAGATGCCAGGTCCTAAAAGGATTGCCATGAGAGCAAACAAATCTTATTTTTTCTTCCTTGCCTTTTTTCCTGAAGTGATTGAGTTACCTGCCCATGCCAAACCTGGGTCCTTCAAGATAGACACTTAAATTACTTTGTTAAACCTTTTTTATCGAAATGGAGCCGCTGTCTCCTTTTACCTGCCAGTCTGCATTTTGTTTGATGAGGCCGTCTAACAGAGACTCGTTTAATGGAGTCAAAGAGAGAGTTCATTGCGATCCTCAAAGCTCAGACTTTGCATTACTTATGGCAGTTTGAAGAGCTTGCCGTCTTAAGAAATGGTTGATGTAAAAGAGTATATCCAAGGCCAAAAGTAAATTAGATGGTCAGTATTATGCAACCAAAACTTGTAAATAAGAATGCAATGAAAACAGATTGCTTGAAGGTACTCCAGGACGTGAAGGTCCTGACAGTTCTGGAACAACCCCAAATTGTAGGTGTCACACTGTTTAGCAAGAGTGGATTTATGTGGGCCAACCACAAGTCAGAGCTTCTTCTCAGCTGCCATATAGGGGAGTCTGTTGAGAGAGAAGGGAACAGAGGGCAATATTGTTTTTAAAGTGATGAAAAGGGCAGCTTTGCCCTTATTTTTATTTTACTGATTTAACCTCAAGAAAAGAAAGATTGGGGAGGGGGACAATTTGGTGTCAAAAAGCAGAATAACAAATTGATCAGCTATGCCCCCGATTTGTAAGACCTGTCCGTGAATCTGAATCATCCACAGAGCCAAGAGAAAATGGTTTAGTGGATAGATCTACCGGGTCTATCAGATTTGGCTAGATTTGTATCGAGAAGGGAATCTCACAGCAAAGAGAATCCCCTGACGAGAACTTTGGATTTGTTAGGGCAGACCAAGGGGTGAAGTCACATATGGAGGCAGCAAGCTGGCCTCTCCCTACAGGAGCAGGTCCTTCCTGCAGAGAAGCAAGAGGAACAGAGAACGCACAGAGCCTGAACATCCCTGACATGTTATTTTGTATACCAAATGGGGAATGAGCTTGAAAATTTAAAGGCAAGAAATATTTAGTGTTAAGTATGCAAAAAATAGACTGGTATGGCCTTCTCATTTTGAAAAATAGAGACTGGGCTCTTCACAGTGAGAAGAGAATAGAAACAGCTCTTCCAGAGGGTACGCACCCATATAGCTCACTAAAACACCTGAGTATTATGCCTTAACTGAGTTAATTCCCCGTCAAGGTAATGCCTTTGTTTTTTGAACGAGTGTCCACTGAAAAATAATGCCCTTCACTTTGGGGCACTATGCTTTCCAGACGCTCCACTATTCTTTTCTACTTCAAGCTTGGGTTGACATACCTATAGCTAGCTGTGAATTTGCTGGCCCTCTGTAGCCAATTTTTTTTTAAATTTTTTAATTTATTTGTCAGAAGGAGAGAGAGAGAGAGCACACAAGCAGGCAGAGAGGCAGGCAGAGGCAGAGAGAGAAGCAGGCTTCCCGCCGAGCAAGGAGGCCATGCGGGACTCGATCCCAGGACCCTGGGTTCATGACCTGAGCTGAAGGCAGGGGCTTAACCCACTGAGCCACCCAGAGGTCCCCCTCTGTAGCCATTTTGAACAGAAACAGAGAGAGCAGAAGTTTCGGTGGGTGGAAAAACAGCCACATCCCTGAATCCCACAGGAAAAGGCGTCCAATGGAGGTCAAGTATGGCCAGTGGTTAATGAGGAAAAATTCATCCAGAGACCATCTGCCTTAGATGCTGCTGAGTGAAATTTTCCAAAATTCTGCTGATGTTAATTTTGGGTTACAAGCAAAGATAATTGACCAAGACGAGAAACTACAAAAACTAATTAGTGCCTAGGCCTTATTTCTCAGAAAATGGGGGCTAAGGATGGCAGGAGAGAAGCGGGGGCATACCTGTCTGGACTTAATTAGGCTCACATAAATAATACAAAAGTGAACTTAAAAAATAGGTCTACTTATCTTTAATCAGTTTTGGCATCTCTGATAAGAAAATGGAATACAAACAAGATATGGTCATTGAAAAGGCTGAGGATAATTCTCTTGTGCATTCTGTACAAGTTTTATTAAAATCAGAATTTAAAAATACCCTTCCCAACAAAACAACACAACAAAGAATATCTACTATATAATAAACAAATGTAGGGCACAGTAACTCAAATTTACAGATTATGTTCCAGGCCCATTTTGTATTTTTCTGGTGTTTGGGAAGAAAGTATATTTCAGTGATCAAGGAGCAGAAGCCAGAATCTGTCTAGGTTCAGGCAGCCCTGGACAGGCCACCTGGTCCCACCACTCACTTGTCTGATTTTTGAGCCTCAATGTCTTTATCTGTAAAGTTAGGTAATAATAAGCCTACTTCATAAGGGCCTATTTCAACAACATCACCATTATTATTATCATTAATATTCTGTGTCTCCTTTTGTAGATGACGTTAAAAAACTGTTAAGGGAGTTAGATGTCATGAGTTCCGTCATTGCTCAGCTTGCTCCAGAAGGTAACTTTCCATCGCGCATCTGTTTCAAAAGCGGGGCTGGTTTATTTTTCACATTGGGCTAAACTATTCATTGAAAATAGTTTACATAGTATTATCTGTGAATTGTCATTAAAATCTCTCAAACCAAGATGGACTGCAACCAAGTAAGATTTGCGAAGCTTTGGTTTTCAAAACATGTGTTAACGTGGGGCACCTGGGTGGCTCAGTGGGTTAAAGCCTCTGCTTTGGGCTCAGGTCATGATCCCAGAGTTCTGGGATTGAGCCCCGCGTCGGGCTCTCTGCTCAGTAGGGAGCCTGCTTCCTCCTCTCTCTCTGCCTGCCTCTCTGCCTACTTGTGATCTCTGTCTGTCAAATAAATAAATAAAATCTTTAAAAAACAAACAAACATGTGTTAACGTAATGTTTGAGTAAGCCTTTTGTATACTTGTGTTGTTTATCTCTGATGCACAGAAGAAGTGGTTATCCATGAGTTTGCCAGTCTTTGCCTGGCGAACATGTCTGCAGAGTATACCAGCAAAGTGCAAATATTTGAGCATGGTGGGTTAGAGCCACTCATCAGACTGCTGGCCAGTCCAGACCCTGACGTGAAGAAAAACTCTATTGAGTGCATTTACAACTTGGTCCAGGTGAGGGTAATTTCTAAAAGTGTGTTTTGCCAAAGCTATTTCTAGAATTTATTTTAAGATTGCTCTGCTATTTAGGGTCTTTTATGGTTCCATACAAATTTTAGGATTGTTTGGTCTAGCTCTGTGAAAAATGCTGTTGGTATTTTGATAAGGATTGTATTAAATGTGTAGATTGCTTTGGGTAGTACAGACTTTGTTCTTCCAATCCATGAGTATGGGATGTCTTTCCATTTCTTTATGTCCTCTTCAATTTCTTTCAGTGTTTTATAGTTTTCAGAGTTCAGGTTTATGAAAGGGCATTTTAGGAGCGATTTAAATTTTGAAAGAATAGAATGGCTTGCAAATTAAGACAGGATTATACTAGACAAATGTATTTGCACACTGGGTGCAATATAGGCCTCATTCAGTGTACCAACATTTTGGATTAGGCTTATTTATTGGTGAAGATCCAGTGAGTCGAGTATGCTGAACAAAACTCGTTGTTCACAACTGGAAGATGCTATGTCACTGAACCGTCTTCCTTTGTAATGGAAAGAAACAGCCTCCCTGGGCCTCTTCCACCTGTGCTGTTCTATGTCCCTACCCCTGCTGCAGCACCACAAGGCACACACACTCACACACACAACAGGTCCCCTTCCTGGCACTTAGGACACCCTTCTCTGCTTCTTTCCTTGCTCAGGTTCCTGAACAATTCCCATACACACTTGATAAGCTTTAGATCAACTGAAGATACAAAAACACCATCTTAAATAGCCAGCAGTGGAGTATAAAAGGAAGAGATAGTGAAGTGAAGATGAGGCCTCCATTTCATGGAGAGGCAATGAGCTCACGCCCAAAGACAGCAAAGCAGACCTACATTCCTGGCCTTGGAAGTCATTGCCACAGGGCTGGGCGCTCATTGGCTTTACCCTTGCTCTTCCTGAGGGAGACATGCTGAAGAAAGCTCAGCTGTTTACCTTCTCTCATCCCATAGGCCTAAATAATCCTGTCAATGTGTTATCTTTTATCTCAAGACTCCTCATAGCTTTGATTTCCCTGTATTTTTTCTTTTTATCAAATGGAAATGAAAAGCTTGCCTTCATTATTCCTTAGAACAGAAATATACTAGTTAATAACAGTATATTAATTTCCTTGGTTTACAACTGCATCATTGCAATCTCTCCCTCTGTTGTGTCTCCCCTTCTTTTAAAGACACACTCTTATGAGGACACCATTAAGTACTTACCCTACTCCACTATGACCTTATCTTAACAAATGACATCTGCAATGACCCTGTTTCCAAATAAGGCCACATTCTGAGAGTTAGGACTTACAACTTATAGCTTGGGGGGGACGTAATTCAACGCATAACAAATAGCCACCCACAACTTTTATATTTGTAGGAAGCATTCACTGAAGAATGGATAGAGAAACCTAAGCTGTTAGTTAGTAGGGTTTTTCCACCTTTAATACTATTTTACATTTGTGATGTTTTGATTTAAGTGTCATGATTTAGCAGTCAGAGTTCGGGGGCTTTCATGACTTTTTGCTCCTTTTTCTCCATTGCTGACCACACCTAGCCCTTTCCCCACCACTCACACACACAAAATTATAGACACACTGTAGAGCAACTCATCTAGACTCTAATGACCCCTTGATATTGTAAACATCTTAAATAAAGGTCATGTGTCTGAACTAAACCTGATAAAAATTTGTGTGCACAGGGCCTGCCAACAGCACTATGTGCATGTATACATTTTATAAGCATTGCATTTGAATAAAGATAATAAGGAATTGATGCCATCATTTCATTTTATCAAATACTATTTGAAATAGAGTACAGTGTGTGAAAAGAATTTGATTATGCACAGATTTATTGTAATGCTATTTGTAATAAAAGAAATTTGCTGGATAATAAACAATAGATACCGCAGGAGTCATAGATCACATCTTCCTGTTATCGACAATGTCTGCAGAGTTAAAATGAATATTTAGGTGTTGCCAGTTGAGGGTTTGCTTATTTTTTGTGGGAGTTATTTTGGAAGGGAATCTGGAATAAAAAATGGGAAACTTAGAATGTCCTTCGTTAGAAGATAGAGTTTTCCATTCTTGAGATTGACTGTATTTTGCTTTAGAAGTTACTTATTTGGAGGGTATGTGCTATGGTGAGTGCTGTGAAGTGTGTAAACCTGGCGATTCACAGACCCGTACCCCTGGGGCTAATAATACATTATATGTTTATTAAAAAATTAAAAAAAAAATTTTTTAAAGTTACTTATCTGATCATTTGTATTTCATGGCAGGATTTTCAGTGTCGAGCTACAGTTCAAGAACTAAACGCAGTCCCCTCTATATTAGATCTCTTGAAGTCAGAATATCCAATTATTCAGTTGTTGGCTCTCAAAACCTTAGGTGTTATCACAAATGATAAGGAGGCACGGGTGATGCTAAGGGACAATCAAGGAATGGACCACCTTATTAAAATCCTAGAAACTAAGGTATTTGTAACTTTCATTCAACTCTCTACAAGGAAATGTATCTCTTCTAAATGTTGTTATAAAATATGAACTGTAGAATTTTTAAAAATAAAATTTTAATATATTTAAGCATAGTACTAAGTATAATGGACTAATTTGCTTATTGCTACATTGTTTATCAGCATGATTAAATCAGATTAATGATAGAAGCCTTTATAAAATAATTTGTTTAGTCTTCTGTTTTAGAAATTGAAGATTTTTAAATTCTTGTTTAGGCTCTTCTTTATGATTTCCTGAAGTACCTAGAATTAGTCTTTTAAGCTTCATCAGCCATAGTTTTCTCTAAGGTAAAGTAAGAAGAGTTGTTTACTCCTCATTGTGGAGAGTAATCTGCTTTACTCAGTCTGTTGACTTAAATATTATTTTTACCTAAAGAAATACTTTCATAGAAACATCTAGAATAATGTTTGACCAAATATTTGGATACCATGGCTTAGCCAAGTTAATAATCATCATAATTGCATCCCTTATAAATTTAGCACCCGTATCCATCTCCTTAAATCATACTCAATCTCCAGGTAAAGGCAGTAGCAAGGTCCTACTTCTGCCTAGCATGATGTAACTATCCTGTGTACAACCAAAACATACTAACCCTTTCTCCAGAACAGGATGCAATGATGTTTACTCTTCTCCTTGGTAACCTATAACATAAATACTGTGATGTAAAATTAGTGCTAATTTTTAAAGTTAGTACATCTTATGTTATCTAAGAGGATAAGAGAGGGGGGATAAACAAAGATATTTCATACACATACACACTGATTTATAACAAAATAAGGAAGAAATACTCATGGCAGTTACAACCCTTTTGTCTATAGGTGGCCACATGGTGGTAGTTAGTATTTATAACTACTTTCCTCCAATACACATTCCATGGTCCCTTTGCCCTCAGCAAGCACTTTAGCTGGATGTGGTTCTTTACCTGGTAGGGTGATCCATATCTTCATTCCTGAGGGTCTGGGCCATTAGTAGTCCTGCCTGGATTGCGTAGTCATAGTTTTCCGTTGACCTTAGTCACAACGCATGGTAATACTAAGAGACACCCTGAGGCCTTCCTATATTTCAGATATAGTCTTCTTACCTCTACTGTAGAATAACAGTCCGATTTCCCCTTGGTAATTGGGATCAGTCACCCCAGCAGCATTGTAACTCCCTCCTTTGCCTGCTTTAGAGGCATGGGGAGGCCAAAGTGACCGGGTGGCAGTTTTAACTTCCAGTTCAGTGGAATCATTGTTGTGTCTCTTGGTGGAAGCATTCTCCCCTTTGGAACTAAGACCTCTGGCCAGCAGAGCCTAAGGTCTGGAAGACAGGAAGCAAAAATGTTGCTCGTGGATCCCTGGGGGTAATCATGACTGCTGCCACACCCATTTCCACCCCTTGATTCCTGGACCCACCATCACTGGCTATGGGAGAAAGGGCACCTTCTATTGGATGCTGATTCAAAACATAGCCTCGAACCTTGCCCAGCCCCTGCAAAGTACTGCCACTTTGCTGACATTGTAACTAAGTCTTCAGAAGGCCGTTCTGTCAAGCCGGCTGCTTCAGGATGGTGGGGATCATGGTAAGACAGGGAATTCCATGATCATCCTTCCTATGTTCCTCTCACTTTAAGGATTCCTACTTTAAATGTCTTGTTGTTTAGGTAGGGCAGCAGTTTTCCACAGTGATGGGGATTCGGGAGATTCCTCAGGCAAGAAGGCCACAAACTTATAATACTTCCTTTACTAGTAGGAGATTTTAAGGAATATGCTTTCCTTCAGCTTCTGTCTGCTTTTTCAAAGAATATTATCTTCAGGGGCACCTGGGTGGCTCAGTGGGTTAAAGCCTCTGCCTTCGGCTCAGGTCATGATCTCAGGGTCCTGGAATCGAGCCCTGCATCGGGCTCTCTGCTCAGCAGGGAGCCTGCTTCCCTCTCTCTCTCTCTCTCTCTGCCTGCCTCTCTGCCTACTTGTGATCTCTGTCAAATAAATAAATAGAATCTTAAAAAAAAATGTTTAAAGAATATTATCTTCAGATTTTAATGTTGTTGTTGGTAGGAGGTTGTATGAGCAACTTCACTTGGCTGCCATTACTGGAAAAGTCCAATAATTATCTTTTGTCTCTGGGGGAGGGGAAACAAGAAGAGATGGGCAAATTGTGAGGGAGAGCGATGTTACGATCGTAAACAAAACTGTTTCCTTGGGCATCTGTCACAACAAAGTTAACAGCATTATGTTTTGACTGACCTTTGTCTTAACAGTAACATTTGGGAAGTATCCACCTCTTTTAGTACAATTTTCTAAAGTTGTGTTTGCTTTTATTATCAGGAATTGAATGACCTTCATATAGAAGCACTTTCCGTGATCGCAAATTGCCTTGAAGATATGGATACTTTGGTGCTGATTCAGCAGACAGGGGGTCTTAAGAAACTCCTGTCATTTGCAGAAAACTCTACAATTTCTGATATTCAGAAGAACGCAGCAAAAGCAATAACTAAAGCAGCTTATGATCGTATGTCTCATTTTATATAAATTAAGCACACATATTTCCTCTTTTATTCTTGATTTAGATTAGAATTAACAAGCACTAGAGTATTTGTCTGCTTTTATTTTTTTCAATTTTATTGTATTTTTTTCAGTGTTCCAAAATTCATTGTTTATGCACCACACCCAGTGCTCCATGCAATACATGTCCTCCTTAATACCCACCACCAGACTCACCCCACCTCCCACCCCACTCCTCTCCAAAACCCTCAGTTTGTTTCTCAGAGTCCACATCTCTCATGTTTCATCTCCCCCTCCCAATTTCCCCCAACTCACTTCTCCTTTCCTTCTCCCAAGGCCCTCCATGTTACTCCTCTTGCTCCACAAGTAAGTGAAACCATATGATAATTGACTCTCTCTGCTTGACTTATTTCACTCAGTGTAATCTCCTCCAGTCCCACCCATGTTGATATAAAAGTTGGGTATTCATCCTTTCTGATGGAGGCATAGTACTCCATAGTATATATGGATCATGTCTTCTTTATCCATTCGTCCGCTGAAGGGCATCTTGGTTCTTTCCATAGTTTAGTGACTGTGGCCATTGCTGCTATGAACATTGGGGTAGAGGTGGCCCTTTTTTTCACTACAACTGTATCTTTGGGATAAATACCCAGTAGCCTGATTGCAGGGTCATAGGGTAAATCTATTCTCTATTTTTAATTTCTTAAGGAATCTCCACACTGTTTTCCAAAGTGCCTGCACCAACTTGCATTCCCACCAACAGTGCAAGAGGGCTCCCCTTTCTCCACATCCTCTCCAACACATGTTGTTTATTGTCTTGTTGATTTTGGCCATTCTAACTGGTGTAAGGTGGTATCTCAATGTGGTTTTGATTTGACTCTCCCTGATGGCTAATGATGATGAACATTTTTTCATGTGTCTGTTAGCCATTTGTATGTCTTCTTTGGAGAAGTGTCTGTTCATGTCTTCTGCCCATTTTTTGACATGGTTATCTGTTTTTTGTGTGTTGAGTTTGAGGAGTTCTTTTTAGATCTTGGATCTAAAGATCTTGGATCTTTGTTTGTAGTGTCTTTTGCGAATATCTTCTCCCATTCCATGGGTTGCCTCTTTGTCTTGCTGTTTCCTTTGCTGTGCAGAAGCTTTTGATCTTGATGAAGTCCCTAAAGTTCATTTTCGCTTTTGTTTCCTTTGCCTCTGGAGACATTTCTTGAAAGAAGTTGCTGTGGCCAATGTTGAAGAGGTTACTGCCTATGTTCTCCTCTAGGATTTTGATAGATTCCTGCCTCAAATCGAGGTCTTTTATCCATTTCGAGTTTATCTTTGTGTAAGGTGTAAAAGAATGGTCGCGTTTCGTTCTTCTACACATAGCTGTCCAATTTTCCCAGCACCAGTTATTGAAGAGACTTTTTTCCACTGTATATTTTTTCCTGCTTTGTCCAAGATTATTTGACCATAGAGTTGAGAGTCCATATCTGGGCTCTCTACTCTGTTTCACTGGTCTATGTGTTTGTTTTTGTGCCAGTACCAGGCTGTCTTGGTGATCACAGCTTTGTAGTAAAGCTTGAAATCGGGCAACGTGATGCCCCCAGTTTTGATTTTCTTTTTCAACATTTCCTTAGCAGTTTGGGGTCTCTTCTGGTTCCATACAAATTTTAGGATTGTTTGTTTCACCTCTTTGAAAAATGCTGGTGGAATTTTGATCGGGATGGCATTGAAAGTAGAGATGGCTCTAGGCAGTATAGACATTTTAACAATGTTTATTCTTCCATTCCATGAGCATGGCATGCTCTTCCATCTTTTTGTGTCTTCTTCTAAATGGTCATTTGAGAATAGGTGCCATATTTACTGTCTGGCACCAAAATTCATCCTAATGCCAATGAGTGAAAGGAGAGATTGCTTTGTCAGGGATATAATAAACTCTTTGATTTAATTATGAGTCTTTTTTTTAAAGGCAATTCATTATTAAATTGCTTTTAAGTCTTTATTTCTCCTGATTTTGAAATTCTACAGAATCCATGCATTGTTTGTGATCCTGAAAACATTGTTTCAGTATATCCACATTTGGAATGATATCTATATAGTAATTTCAATGTCAGCTGGAGACAAGCAGTGCCATGTGATATAGCTGGGAAAAATAATACGCTCATACTATATACATAATGCAATTTTCATTTCAGTGGCAAGCTATGTTGACATAAATCTGTAAAATATGAGGGATAAATTACATCACAAGTACTGAAGATGAAATTATAGTTTTAATTTATGTATATTTGGAGTCTTTTATTTAATAAAAGAAGTGATTTTATTTTCCCCCTTCCACATCACTCTTCTTATAAACGATGACAGTTCTGACTAGTTTAAGTGATTTATATTCTAAACATATATACTCACATCTGTATATATGTCTATGTGTATATTATGGGAAACATTTCCTTCTCAATCCATACTGATTTCTTGAAGGCAGAATTTTATTGCAGGAAGCCGAGTTTCACCATCCAGTGCATAGTTAACATAGAGGGGACTTGGCAAATCTAGACAGGCTGTGAAATTAAAGCTTTTAATACTGGCATAAGTTGCTTGATTCAGTATTCTGTCAAATGGAATTTAGACCTTATCAATCCTGATCAGTTCTGTTTTCCAACTTTCTCAGGACTTCTTAGCTATTTGAGACCAAAAGTAAGGGCAATGGCAAGCCATGGACAATATCAGACCTAAATTTTTTATAATTTCTCTTATTTCAAGATGGTCACAGCCTCTCTTGGGATAGTGAGTTTCATGAATTTATTACTCATCGTGTGATGTACTAGTGGGAAGAGCACAGGGTGGAGAGTCCCTAGTGGTCCAGTTGTTCTGCTAGTCTCACTACTTGCACTGCCATGACCTAGGTTGTGACTATGAGGGAACCACAGCCTCTCTGGACCTATTTGTAATGATTTATTGAGCCCCCACTCTGTCAATAAACCCAGAACAGGCAAGGAAACAGGTGATCACACTGTAGGGTTAAATGGGCTTGATGATGGAAGAACAGGATCCTGGGTTTGGGGGGAGAGGCAGGGGCACCAAATGTCAAGTTGGATCAGAAAGATCTTCCTGACATATGTGATTTACAAGCTAGGACCTAAAGTAAATAATAGAAATTGGCTGGGCAAAGAGGGTCATGGTGAGATGGGGAATGATCACCAGTGCTCTGAAGGGAAGGAACCGTGTACAAAGGCCAGAGGAGAGACAGAGCATGGTAAATTCCAGAACTGAAAATTTTCAGAATGGCTAGTGAATAGAATACAGCAGAAAACTAAAAGTGAAGGCTGTAGAATGAGGAGCCAGATGCTAATGGGTGATAGAGGCCAAGTTAAGGACTTTGGACCTTATTTTGCTAGTAACAAGGAGCCACTGAAGTGGCTTAGAGAGGTGAGGGAACGTTACAGATACTCACTTTTTAAAGAAAGCACCCTCTTGCTGCAAGGTGGAGGAGAGGTTAGAAGTGTGCCAGACCAGACCCAAAAAAGACCAGGAAGGGGATTGCTGTGGTAATCCGGGTGGAAGATGAAAGTATCCTGAACAGACATTTGCAAGGAGGACCACCAGCACAGTGTGTGGCACATTGGGAGGGTCCATAAATGTTTGTTGATTGACTACCTCGGTTGGAGGAAGAAGAAGGCAATGTCAAGAATAAGACCAGGTTTCTGGCTGGGATGGCTAAAAGCAGAATGGTGCCATTCATAGAAATGGGGAACTCAAGAAGACGAGCTGGTTTTGATGAAAGCAAAGGGAATGAATTCTATTCTTCTTTTTAAAAATGGTGGTTAAAGTGGTGCCTGGCTGGCTCAGTGGAGCACTGTGACTCTAGATCTCAGGGTCATGAGTTTGAGCCCCATGTTGGGTGTAGAGATTATAAATAAATAAACTTTAAAATAAATAAATAAATAAATTGGCAAAATACACATAATATTAAGTTTATTGTCTTAACCAATTTTAAGCTCAGTGGCATGAAGTCCACTTGTGGAGAGTAATCTGCTTTACTCAGTCTGTTGACTTAAATATTATTTTCATCCAAAGAAGTACTTCCATAGAAACATCTAGAATAACGTTTGACCAAATATTTGGATACCATGGATTAGCCAACACGTTTTTGTGCTGCCATCGCCAACATCCATCTCCAGAAATCTTTTCTTCTTGCCAGAGAGACAGCCTGTATCTATGGAACAGCAAACTCCCCACTTCTTCCTTCTTGCAGTCCCTGATAACCACCATCCTTGCCGTCTCTCTGATTTTGACTATTTTAAGTGCTTATGTAAGTGGAACCATACAATATTTGTCCTTTTGTGACTGGCTTATTTCACTTTGCACGACTTATCCTCAGGTTCATCCATATTCTAACATACATCAGAATTTCCTTCTTTTTTAAGCCTGGCTAGTGTTCCATTGGATGTATATATCACATTTTGTTGATCTATTTGGCTATTTTTTAAAATTTTTTTTATTATTTATTTATTTGACAGAGAGATAGAGAGCACAAGTAGGCAGAGGGGCAAGCAGAGGGAGAGAGAGAAGCAGGCTCTCCCCTGAGCAGGGAGCCTGATGCAGAACTCGATCCCAGGACACCTGAGCTGAAGGCAGACGCTTAACTGACTGAGCCACCCAGGCACCCGATCTATTTGTCTATTAATGGACACTTGGGTTGCTTCTACTTTTTGGCTACTGTGAATAATGCTGTAATGAACATGCATACACAAATAGCTTTTCAATTCCCTGTTTTTGGTTCTTTGGGGTATACTCATGACTGGAATTGTTGGATCATATGGTAATTCTGCATTAAATCTGTTGAGGGGCTGACATGCTCTTTTCTATAGCAACTGCACCATTTTACATTCCCATGAACAGGACATAGGAGTTCCAATTTCTCTACATTCTCACCAATACTTGCTATGTTATTTATTTATTTATTCATTCATTCATTCAGTTAGTTAGTTAGCTAGTTAGCAGCCATGCTAATGGGTATGAGGTGGTATATCATTGTGTTTTGGTTTGTATTTCTCTAATGATTGTGTTGTTGAGTGTTTTTTTCCATGTGCTTATTGGCCATTTGTTTCTTTGGAAAAAATACCTGTTTAAATCCTTTGCCCATTTTTTTAACCAGGTTGTGTTTTTTGTTTTGTTTTGGGTTTTTTTTGTTGTTGTTGTTTTATTGAGTTGTAGGAGTTCTTTATATATTCTGGATAGTAACTCCTTATCAGATGGATGATGTGTGAATATTCTCTCCCATTCCATGGGTTGCCTTTTCACTCTGTTGATTGTGTCCTTTGATGCACAGTTTCTAATTCTGATGTAATCCAATTTATATTGTTTCTCATACTTTTTGGTGTTATATCCAAAAAATCTTCAAGAAATCTGATGTCAGGAAAAATTTCCACTGCTTTCTTCTTAGAATTTTATTGTTTTATCTCTAATGTTTAGGTCTTTGATCCATTTTGAGTGGTTTTTACATACGGTGTAAGGTAAGGATCCAACTTTATTCTTTTGCAAGTGGAAATCCATTTTCCTAGCACCATTTGTTGAAATCCATTCTTTATTTGTAATACAAGGAAACTCAACAGAGAGTCTTTAAATCCCATCTGGCACTTTATATTTTATGAATCTACTTCCTTATGTTAGTTCTAAAATGACTATATTCCAGTTCCAAATTGTGTCTCCTTACTCTTTATTTTAGAACCAAATGACTAAATCTGTATTTATTACATCGATGTCATTTGTGATTTTTTCATGTTCCCTTTAACCACCATTTTTCCAGACTGAAGAATCTATATTTTACTTAGTCTTTCCCCATATATCATGTCTGTAGGCTATCCTGTAATCATCCTCTTACTTTTTCTGGGCTTTCGCTTGTTCACCATGTCTCTCTCAAGTGAGGTGATATGTAATATAAATAGCATTTTAAAAATATGCACCATCATTTTATGTAATATAAAGATTTGGTTATCTTATGATTATTTTCAGTTTCAGTTTTATGAAGCAAGTATTTTAATCAGCCTTTTGACCATGTCAGCAAACTGAGCCGACACTTTCAGGGAAAGCCCTACAGTGAACCCCAGATCCCCATTTTGAACCCAGAATTCAAAGGCTTCCATTTTAAAGTCTAACTTTTTTTATTTGTAGTTAAAAAAAATATAAACTTTGCCTTGGAAATAATATTGCATTTTCACTGAGGTCTAGGAAATAATCAGTGTATACAGGTCTTCTATGAAATCTTGAAAAGGTATGCTGTTTTCTTACTACTTAACAAATATTTATTCTATGCATGCTATACGCAAGGCATTATTCTAGAAGATAAAGGTAAACGATGAATAAAATAAGTGGACAAATATTTGTTGAATAGAAAAAAAGATGTATTTCCAGTGGAATGTAGAGTTTGATATTTACCTTTTAGTTCAACTTTATAAATTACATTGTACAGTTTTTGTCCTCTTTATTTTTATCTATTCTTTGATATCACAGAAGAAGAGTGGTGTGTTAGAAGTTTCTCACTATGTTATTTCTATTGATTTTCTCTTGTAATTTTATTTTAACTGACTTTGCTTTATTTAGTGTTATTTTATATCCACTACCGATTTTTTTTAAAATCTCACTTAACTGATTTTTAGCTTTAAATTCTAACTTGATATTAAGATGCCAATTTATCACCAAATATGGTCTTGGCAAAAACCAATTCTGCAAATTCCAGATGGTGTAAATAAAGAGATGAATGAAGGGATCCCTTTTCCAAAGTATAGTTAGGGTTAAGGGAACAAACAACGGATGGTGATGTCTTTACAGATTAGCAATATCTTATCTCCATCCCTTAACCTTAAGCATGTGACTTCTGCTTCTACCATTCTGCCAAAACAGTCCTTGTAGAATTTGACAGTGACTTCCCAACTCCTAAATCTTACAGATGTGTCATTTAGCTGATTATTCTCTTCTACTGTTTGTTTACATCCTTATGCTGTTTACATGGCCAGATCCCCTGGGTGGCTCAGTGGGTTAAAGCCTCTGCCTTCGGCTTGGGTCGTAGTCCCAGGGTCTTGGGATCGAGCCCTGCATCGGGCTCTCTGCAGAGAGCCTGCTTCCCCCTCTCTCTGCCTGCTCCTCTGCCTACTTGTGATCTTTGTCTGTCAAATAAATAAATAAAATCTTAAAAAAAAAACAACATGGCCAGATCAACAATAACCACCTTCTCTTCCCTGCTTCCATTCTATTCTGTGCTTTTTTTTTTTTTGGTGAAGCCCTACCTATATTTCTTGTCTACCCCTTTTCCTAACTGTTGCCTGCCTTGACTTCTTTCTGCCAGACCTAGCCAGATCTAGCATGCTTTCTTTTATATTAATTAGTAACAATGATAAACTTGAAAAACTTAACAAGGATTAACAAAGTTACCTCCTAGTATTTCTGTATTGAAGATAAATAATTGTGAAGTTTCAAAATAATTTTCCACAGTTAGAAAATCCTAGAGGAGAGCACAGGCAGTAATTTCTCTGACATCAGCCGCAGCAACATTTTTCTAGATATGTCTCCTGAGGCAAGGGAAACAAAAGCAAAAATAAACTATTGGGACTACATCAAAATAGAAAGCTTCTGCACAGCCAAGGAAACCATCAGCAAGACTAAAAGACAGCCTACCAAATGAAGGGAGCTATTTGCACAGTTAGAAAACTCCATTCACAAGCAGGTTTTAACAAATATTGCTCTTTATCCTGTTGTTAAGAATAATGTAACCATCAATATTCTTTTATAACATTTTTTTCCCATCATTATCAAACATATTTTTAGGTTAGGTAATGCATTGTCATTGCATGTCAAAAACACAGTTGAAATACACAAACACATTAACACACTACCTTGAAGTTTGGTTTGTTGGATACTTTTTTAACACGGGTCCCCACCACAGAAAGCCCAGCTCAGTATGCCTTTGACCTGGCACCAGGAGGGGGAAGGTGTTAATTACCACGTTGCCACGAGGTTTATGAACTGGCATTAACATCTCAGCAGGAGCAAAGGTGGCACAACAGCAGCTTCCGAGAATGGGTGAAGAAAGCATCATCACGTGAAATTTATGTCCATTTACAAAACCTCATGCTTTTTATTTTAGTGATACTGCACAAATGTTATTTTTAGAGGACATTACTCTATTAGTCACATAATTACCTTACCATCTTTATTATCTGTATAATTAAAACATAAATACTTCTTGGCGTAGCAATTCAATGAAGGTGCCTGGTTAATACGTTAATTCATCTTTTAAATCTATTATAGCCACACTGCAGTCAGCACTTTTGAGGTTTGGTGAACACAGCTGGATTTCGAGAACACTCCCAGCAGGGTTGAGAAACTAATTGCCCGCGGTATTTAGATTATTTTGAAAAATCTTTCCAATAATTGCATATATACTGTTTTTTGAATGCAACAACAGCATACTCCAAAGTTAGTCTTTACAAATTATTTTGTTTGGCTGATTTCCCTGGTAGAATTTACTCTCAGACTGTTCTGTTTAGTAAAGTTGATTTAGCGCTTTAGATTCAGGGAAGTCTTAATTATAAATCTAAACAATTTAGGTCAGAGACTCAAGAAAACTTTCAGATCTTGTTTATTCAGGGATTACTAATCAGGACTACATATATGTTAAAACATTGCAGAAGCCACATAGTTGAGATTTAACTATTAATCACAACATTTTTATAAATCAGTTCTGACCTGATTGAGTTCTAATTTTAAATGAAAGGAGCAAGGGATTAAAATGATAGGATTACTGGACATGGTTTGTAATTGGTTTAAGACAAATGACCAGAAGTGTTAGTTATCTAGCTGATGCCTGTTACGCCCAGATTGCGGTGTATCAGATGAACAAGGGCCAAATATGTTTGCAAAAATGGTGGCATCCGAATGTGACTCTGCTTCTGTGAAGGGGGCAATTTACAAAATGTATTGTTGGAAGAAGGTAGAAATCATATATTAACTTTAAAGTGGAAAACCAGTTTCGATAACTTCTGAGAATACTCCTGGAAAAGCAAGTTAATTACAGTATATGTATGTAATGAATTACTTCCACATGCAGATGTTATGTATGACCTAAATTAGCATCAGCTGTTTCTACAGAGATTTTTATTCTAACAGAATAGTATTCTCCAACGTATATTAACATCCTAAGACATGTCTCACACATTCTTCTGTTTTAACCAAGTAAGTTGAGTTTATGAAGGTCAATTAATGCACTTGATCTTAGCCAAAAGGCCGAGAAGCGATATGAAGGTCAATTAATGGGGAATCAACCCATCAATTGGGTTGGACAAAATATTTTGAAGGAACTGTGGATAAATGAGCAAAGGTTTATTTGTAAGCTGTTGCTTTTCAAACTAGTCTCTGGGACCTCTTACGGCATTAAAATTGAGTTTGCTTTAATATACCTTTTTTTGAGTACAGGTCTTTAGTAAATAGTAACTTATTTAGAATTAACTATAGAACACAGACCAAAAAATTAGGTTTTAATGTTCTAATTTAGTTTAATGTAATGTTTGCTTAGTATAATAATGAGGCTGTCATTTATTTAAAAAATGAAACAAAATCAGGAGAAAAACATTAGGGAAAAAAGAATTAAAAATCCTTTGGTTTTTCATTTAGTGTTCTATAATGGGGTAAATATCATGCTATGTACTTAGAGCCATAATTTTATTCATTTCCAAATTTAAAAAAACCATGCTAATGTGTGTTTAGACTATATTGATGGTAATTTCGCAATTAAATATCTCACTTTTGCTACAACAGTATGTATTGTAATGAGATAAAAATGATTATGAGGGGCGCCTGGGTGGCTCAGTGGGTTAAAGCCTCTGCCTTCGGCTCGGGTCATGATCTCGGGGTCCTGGGATCGAGCCCTGCATTGGGCTCTCTTCTCTGCTCAGCAGGGAATCTGCTTCCCCCTCTCTCTCTGCCTGCCTCTCTACCTACTTGTGATCTCTGTCTGTCAAATAAAATCTTAAAAAAAATGATTATGAGGTTTTGATATAAGATATTAAATCCTTGAGACTTGGGATCATACTCTATTACTCGTTTTTATTTTCTCCTCTTCTCTCTTTTTCTCTCAAGCATCTAGCATGCCAGTTTGTACACCTTAGGTACCCTTCAAATATTGAGTTTTGTATTTAAAATGAAGATCGAATAAACAGGGCTTTGTCCTCAGTGTGAAAACAGCATGTGTGAACACAGCATCATGCCAGGCACCATGAATGATGTTAAATCAGTTCTCTCTAACTCTGAAACTTGCCTTTTTATTATTATGGAATTTTCCTTCTTTTTTTAAGATTTATTTATTTCAGAGAGAGAGGGAGAGACCACGAGTAGGAGGAGCAGAGGGAGAGAGAATCTCAAGCTGACTCCGTATTAAGCACACAGCCTGATATGGGGCTCGATCTCACAACCCTGAGATCATGACCTGAGTTAAAATTAAGAGTCGGAGGATTAACTGACTGCGCCCCCCAGGAGGCCCTACAATTTTCTTTGCTGTGTAATTGATATCATATTAGGGAACAGGAAAAAAATTCCAATATCCGTAAGTCATTTTGCATAATCACTGCGTTCTAAAGGTTAAACAGGTGTATATTTTGTTTAGTTTAGAGACTTTGTGACTGAAGCTAAGAAATAGTTTGAACTCTTGTCATATTTTCGATGAGGAAGTAGTTACGCTTGCACGGTTTTTGCAGCAACATTCTGAATTTTTTTTTTCCCTTTTGGTTTTTGCAAGCCGAAAATAGAAAACTCTTTCACGAACAAGAGGTCGAGAAATGCCTTGTAGCCCTTTTGGGTTCCGAAAATGACGGAACGAAAATTGCTGCCTCCCAAGCTATTTCGGTGATGTGTGAGAATTCAGGCAGCAAAGAATTTTTCAATAATCAGGGTAAGCGAACCAGGCAGACCCATTTTGAACAGTGTTAGGCCGCCAAACTGTTGTTTACCTGGATGTTTATAGACTCGCATCTCCCCTTTCTGCTTCTGCAGGGATTCCACAGTTAATTCAGTCGCTCAGGAGTGACAATGAAGAAGTAAGGGAAGCCGCGGCCCTCGCCCTGGCTAATCTGACCACGTGCAACACGGCGAATGCAAAGTAAGTACCAAAAAACTCCACACCATGTTCAGTACTGGGGACATCCAACAGTTCAGTACGTTCTGTTTGTAATATTTTGGCTCTCAAGCCAGTGTACATATTCTGTCAGCTGTTCTATCTTGCATTATTCCTCAGGAACCCTCTCTTGGGGAAGATTCCAGAACAAACAGAACTGGATAGTGCTGGAAATATTAAAGACAACTTTATATAAACCTTTGATAAAGCTAGAAAGAATTTAGAAGATATGTTTTCAAATGACATAAACATTAGGCAAATCTAGAAACATTTTAGAAAGTCAGTCCGAAACAACATATTGTGGGTAAAAACTATGAGGAAAGATTGGAAAGGAATGTCCTCTGCATGCCAAGCACTGTGGTACATGATCTATATTCATTACAAATTTTAATTATCAAGATAATCTGTCAACAAATGAGAAAACCGAGGCTCTGCAATTTACCTAATTTTCCTGGGTATACAAATTTATTAAAATAGCTGATCTGGAAATTAAACCCAGGTCTCCTGACCTCCAGAATCTATGTTCTTTTCTCTGCAGAAGTCCACCTTATAAAAGAGTGAAAATTTATTTGTTTTCTTCTTAAAGATTTTATTCCTTTATTTGACAGAGAGATCACAAGTAGGCAGGCAGAGAGAAGAGAGGGGGAAGCAGGCTCCCTGCTGAGAAGAGCTCAATGTGGGGCTGGATCCTAGGACCCTGAGATCATGACCTGAGCCCAAGGCAGAGGCTTAACCCACTGAACCACCCAGGTGCCCCTAAAAGAGTGAGAATTTCTTGAAGGCAACTTTCATATATAAAATAATTATTTACCCTCCCTATATCTCATTTAGTATATTTATTAGTCAGGATTCTCTCGGGAAACATAACCGATAGGACATAATATACATGGAGGTTTATTATAGGAATTGGCTTATGTGATTATAAAGGCCAAGAAGTTTCATGATCTGCCATCTGCAAATTGGGGAACCAGGAAAGATGGTGGTATAATTTAGTCGGAGTCTGAATGCCTGAGAGCCAAGGGAGCCAGTGTCCCAGGGCAGGAAAAGATGAATGTCTCTGCTTAGGCAGAGAGCAAGTTCACCTTTCCATTTCTCTTGTTCTATTTGGACCCTCAATGGATTAGGTGCGGCCCACCCACTTTGGTGAGAGCAACCTTTACTCAGTGCACTGATACAAATGCTAACCTCTTCCATAAACCCCTGCACAGACACACTCAGAAACAATGTTCTACCAACTGCCTGCATATTATTTAGCCCAATCAGATTGACACATAAAATCCACCTTCACTATACACAAGTTACTAGCTTTTGTATATTATTCCTTTGTGGTATTGTGGCTAAAAATCACTCTTTTTAAATTTGAAATAAATCTTCCTCCACCTCCCTCATATACTTAATCTGTTTCTTACCCTTTCTTTCCGTTTCTCTCCTCCCACACAAATGTTTTACAAGGCCTTATTCAATGACTACAAAATCTAACAATGCATGATTAAAATACAGCCAAAAGGTATAAGCATCAGAATAAAATTGTGCTCCTTAAATAGCTATAATCATTGACATGGTAATTTCCAAAATTCAGGCTCATCATCATCTATATGAACCACACGAATTTCTAGAATACTGAGTCATAATAAGTGGCAATTTGAAAATAGCATATTTAGTGATTGTTCCAGTATCGATGTGCTGGTGCAGTAGTCTTATCAGTGACATTAAAACACTTCTGTCTTAGGTACATTTAGATTATATAGTATCTAAAATACTTTAATGGGCCCCCAGAGTATACAGACATTGCAATTTGATGCGAGTTTGCCTGGCTTCTATCATCTCACAGTTTTATATAAAATCATAGAAAATTAGGATGTTAAGTAGCTTCCAAAAGAGGCTGCCTCCACTTTTTCTCTTGCAATTTAATCATCTATTTCACAGAATTTTGTCATCTGACTCTATAGTTCCATTTTGTCAACACAGAAAGATCAGTTAACTAAATGATGCCAAACCCCTCTTTATTTTTATAATTTATTTTTATTTTTACAAATTTCCAGTTGCAGTTATTTCTTTAACCTATTATATGTGGTCCATTCTGATTTTTTTGTTTTTCAATTTGTGTTTGGTACGGGAAATGGGACATGAATTAAAGTGGTTTTGTGGATGTCTTTCGAGGCCTACATAGTTTTTACTTTGGACTTGCTGAGCTAAAAGATATTGAAAACAAATGTTTCTGAGAAGGAAATGGAGTAAGATTTGACATGTTTGCGGCAAATGTTAAAGACTGGAGTTGACAAAGATTCTATAGTCCACCAAATGCAATGAAAATAAGCCACATTGTCTATCTTTGTAGCAAGCCTCTTAGAGTAGCAATTAGAACCACAACAGAAGAGACAGCAACCATGACTGATTATTGTTAATAAGAAGCATTTATTTTCTACTCAGATCATCTTTAAAAACATATTAATTTAAACTCAGCATTGGTGAGTATTTCTAGCATCACATTTTAGAAGCAGGGCCTTAGATCACCTTTCCTAGCTGTGGGATAGGGGTTGGTGCACTGAGTCATGGCTCTTCTGCTGGGGTAAAACTAGGGGATGGAAAGGATGTTGCTTTTCTGCCACACCTAAGTGATAAAAGAAGGCAAAAAACCAGAGCTAATGGCTTCCAGGTGTACTGCATAGCTGTTTATTTTTATTTTTTTTAAAGATTTTATTTATTTATTTTTAAAGAGAGAGAGAGGGAGCACAGGCAGACAGAGTGGCTGGCAGAGGGAGAAGCAGGCTCCCTGCCAAGCAAGGAGCCCGATGTGGGACTCGATCCCAGGATGCTGGGATCATGACCTGAGCCGAAGGCAGCCGCTTAACCAACTGAGCCACCCAGGCGTCCCTGCATAGCTGTTTAGATACGTGATAATTGCTAGCCTAATTAAAAAGAAAAGTTGCCATTAAGCACTGTGAATACTCATTTTGTTTGTTAGAAGACAACCCTTCTCTAACATTCACATCTCTATGTGCCTAAAATGGATTTCTAATTCTTAAAGCCAAGGTAACTTCTGGAGTTGGAGGCCCATTTCATGAATTGAGTTTTCTCTGGTGCGTTATGATTACATGTAATGCTGATATAACTTCTTTTATGTAACAATGGATTTTTGTCTGGAAAGTTGTGGGTAAATAAAAATTTTCTAAGTTAAAGGAAAAAAAAAATCAACCAGAGGAAAGAAAAATATACTGTGTAGTGACTCTTTTTGTAAAATTGACAAATGCTTTTAAAAAATAAAATATTTTCACAGTCTAAAAATAGAATTTTATACAAATGTATAATCTAAAATACCTATAGTCAGATTTTCACACATCTTACTCTCTTTTTTTTTTAAGATTTTGTTTATTTATTTGACAGACAGAGATCAGAAAGGCAGGCAGAGAGAGGAAGGGAAGCAGGCTCCCCGCTGGGCAGAGAAGCAAGGAGCCCTATGCAGGGCTCCATCCCAGGACCCTGGGATCATGATCAGACCGAAGGCAGAGGCTTTAACCCACTGAGCCATCCAGGCGCCCCACACATCTTACTTTCTTAAGAAAGAAAACACACCCATATGCTAGAGAATGATAAGACGATGAGTAATTTTGCCAGCAATGACCAATAAATAGCCAGATCATCCATACCCCTTTCTACTTTAATTATAAATATCACTTTAATTGGTGCCAAAAGATTTGCCTCATTGGTATTCTCTGTGAATGAGGATTCCTACATGCTCAAGTTTTCCATATATTTGAAAATTCTTTATAATCAAAACTTTTTTAAAAATTCGTAATGCATTTGAATTAAAATCTGAAATCCGTCCCTCCAATTTTTGAAACTGATCATACCGTTTTTAGACTTTTGGTGGGGAGGGTTATGGTTGCCATTTTGAGTTGATGGCCATCGTGTGCTCCAAGGTGGTGGTGTCAGACCCGTAGGGAGGGTAGATGCAAGCCTCTGAGTGTGGCCTTCTGGTGGCATTGCCTTTTGGGTGTTGATGCGTTTTGTTGACTCCTCACTGGCAGCCCGTCAGTATGAATTTTCACTGCTGTCTGTAGGTCTGATTGGCAGGACTGATCCTGTGAAAATTCTCCTCAAATCCCTCCTTTCAGTCAGTTAAAAGCTTGGATACCAGGTAACTGAGCTTCATCAAATTTTATATAAAAGCCACCAGTAAGGACCTGAGACCTCTTCTCTAAGTGGTGTTTTGGTCCTCAGTGACCATTTCTTCCTTTCTCTCTTTTTTCCCCCCTTCCTCCTTCCCTTCCTCCCTTTTCTTTTTTTCTTTCTTTCTTTCTCATGTATATTCTGGATATATGAAGTTTCCAGGTATTTGAGTTATAGACAATTGAGATTGTACTTAAAAAACAATAATAATCTAACAGACACAAATCCCTTTGCTCACAAACAAGCCAGTGTTGGGGAGTAAGATGATGAAAAGTGAAGTAGGTCATAAAACCTTTCCTGGAAATACGTACAACTTCCAGGAGTATTTTTCCTCAGGCCTTATGGATGGACTGGTCTCTGTGCAAGGAATATTCTTTTGCCCCGGAATGCCCACGGCTCTCTCCTCCTTCAAGTCTGTCCTAATGTCACCTTCTTAAAGAGACCCACCATGACCACAGTGTTTAAGTTGTACGCACACACACTTTTTCTCAAAACTCCTTCCCTGCTGCCCCTTTTCTATAGCACTTATGATTTTCTAGTACACCGTGCGACTCACTCCTTATGTCTGTTATTTATTTTCTGTCCCCAACCCTCCTCTGACCAGCACCCATGAAGGAAGTGCCTTTGTCTGTTCAATTCCTGGGAACTTCTCAAGCATCTAGAAGAGTGCCCAGCGCAGAGTGGGCATTTGGGGGAAGTGGACTTGCCAAAAATGCAATGGAAAGTAGCGGGACAGTGAAAAAACAGGTCTGACATCAACCAATGCCCATAACTTCCAACAGAAAGTGATCATTTTGTGTGTTCATTTTTACATAATTTGAATCACAGAACCAACAGTGGAAACTCACCTCTAAGAGTTTTCTAGTCATACTTTTCATTCTTTATTATCTACAGGGTAAAAATCACCGAAAGTGGATAAAAACACAGAAAGGCCACGAGCACAAATCAAAACAATAGTTTGGAGGTTTAGGAAAAAAGGACAAGAACAGCCAGATTCACCTAAAGTGATAGGGGAAAAGAAAAAGTAAAATTATTTTTTAAGTGAATAAATAAAAAGCAAGAAGCGTGAGACAAGCCCATAGGAAGAAATAGGTGAAAATAGAAACCAGAGAGCAATAATGAATTTTTATATAAAATGTAACCCATTGGGGTGGCTGGGTGACTCCATCAGTTAAGTGTCTGACTTTCAGCTTAGGTCATGATCTCAGGGTCTTGAGATCAACCCCTGTGGCAGTCTCTGCTCTCAGCAAGGAGTCTGCTTGAAGATTCTCTCCCTTTCCCTCTGCTCCTCCTTACCAGCCCCCCAACCCCCGGCTCACATACATGCACCCTCTCTCTCTCAAAATAAATAAACAAATCTTTTCTAAAAAATGTAATCCAGTTAGTTACTCTGGACACTGTTATCCTTTCTTGGTTCACTGTTAATCTTTCTGACAATTCTCTATAATACTTTTTGGAAGGGATAAAGTTGTTGATTTTTGATATAGGAAATACCATTTCAGCGAAATTTCATGTGATATTTACCTTGTACTCTTCTATCCAATTATTCATATCAAAGCTGTACATTATTTATGCAAATACCTAGAGAATTATTCTTGGTTGACATTCTTCTGAGGGGCAGATTCTACATATTACAAGAGTATTTTAAACTGCTAATTTATAACATCACTGCCATCTGTTGGATCTGATCAGAATTAGTTTTTGAGTTATCCTAAGACTAAAAAAGAGTTCAATGTTTTTCATTTTCCTTGCCAACACTCAGTAAATTTTGGCTATTAGTAAACTATGAGAAGGTTAGAAAATAGTAGGGTTGGTGACTAGATTTCAAAAGATACAGTTATTTTAGGAAATAAGACAATGAATAAAACAGAAACATAAAGGGGCACCTGGGTAGCTCAGTGGGTTAAGCCTCTGCCTTTGGCTCTGGTCATGATCCCAGGGTCCTGGGATCGAGCCCCACATCGGGCTCTCTGATCAGCAGGGAGTCTGCTTCCCCCCCCCCTCTCTGCCTGCCTCTCTGCCTACTTGTGATCTCCCTCTCTCTCTCTGTCAAATAAATAAATAAATAAAATCTTTTAAAAAATAGAAACATAAAAAGTAACAATACAATTAATGCCCATAGATAAGTAAGTACAAACTGTGGTTTTGCTGTAGAAAATACATAATCCAGTCTCTGTTGTTTATTCATAGATCATACTATCTCCTGCTTCTTCATACTCCATACCTCTCCATGTTCTCTCCATGAAGAACTGAGTGATATCACTCAGGCTGAGAGATCTTTTTATCTCCATTTCTTTCTTTTTTATTTTTTATACCCCTTCTTGGCTCTCCACAACAGTGACTTAAGTAAGTTAAGTAAATTCTAAATGACAGCACATATAGTGGTTACTTAAACAAACAAAAAGTTGATTGATTGCTGGGCCACTGCAGACCTCCACAATATGAATGACAGAGCCCACCTCTTCCCCCTCCCCCCTTCCCCCTCCTCTTTCTCCTCCTCTCCGTCCTCCTCCTTCTCTTTTTAGAGATTGTATTCATTTACTTGAGAGAAAGAGATAACAAGAGAGAACACATGCAAGTGGAGAGAAGGAGAAGCAGGATCTCTGCTGAGCAGGGAGCCCGAGGCGGGGCTCGATCCCAGGACCCCAGGATCATGACCTGAGCTAAGGGCTCAGCTCACTTAACTGACTGAGCACCCAGGGGCCCCTAGAGACAAAGCTCTTCTGTAGGGACCCGTCTGCTTTGTGTGACCTATGGTTAGGACCACAGCAAAGGAAATGAGGAGATGAGTAAGGAGTACACCTCAAAGGGATTTCAGAAAGAGACAAAATGTCCCCAAATTATATGGATGTGTATTTGAGTACTTTGGGAACTTTTGAATGTTCTTTATTATCTATGGATAACCTGTCATTTTGTATTGTCAGTATTAATATTTCTCTTCACTAATTTAGAAATAAAGCATTAACTGAATAGTAGAGTTATTCCTGGCGTACCATGCCCAAGAAAACCATGTAAAGTGTAGAGAAACCATTTGAAAGGTATGCCACATATAGAGCTTTATACAGCCCTTCCAGAACAGGCAGGACTTCATCCATTCACTCTGACCCAACTCCCTGTCAGTCATTGGGCATTGTCAGGGGAGAGCCTGACTCTAAGTCATTTCTTGAAATGTTAAAATTCTCCAGTATGTATAGAAAGCACTTTTTAAAGCTTTTTTTTTCCCCTCCCATTCTCACCCCATTAAATAGAGTTGGTGGAAGGTAATATATTTGTATGTTTCTTTTTACAAATATTTCTTTTAATTTGTAAACTTAAGCATATAGACTAATGCTATATCTTAGAATTGGCTATATCGTGCTCTCAAGGCTAATGTGTGCTGAATGAGGACAATCACTTCGAAGGAGAAAGAAAGTCTCCCCTAAAGTTGGCAACACACCACAAGCTTCACTTCCATCTCTGCTCCTCTGTAGGAAGAGATGGGATATACAGCTCTGAGATGGCTAGAGTGGTGTTTTCTCACCCTTTGAAAATAAATTCTACTATCTGTTCTAAAGCATACTACTTTTTAGATTTTTTTAATTTTTTTGAGATTTAATTTATTTATTTAAGGGAAAGAGAGAGAGAGAACAAGAGGGGAGAGAGTCAGAAGGAAAAGCCGACTCCCCACTGAGCAGGGAGCCTGATGCAGGACTCAATCCTGAGACTCCAGAATCATGGTCTGAGCAAAGGCAGATGCTTAACCAACTGAGCAACCCAGCTGCCTTTAGAGCATGCTTCTTGGCCAAAACACACAGATACACAGATACACTTTGAATCCTCTGCTATTAAAGAAAGATCCACTGTAGAACTAATCCACTGTGGTTTACAGAATTAAAATTCAGCCTCGTGAAAAATGCAAACTCATGTTATAGACTTGATGCTTCGGCTGGACTTAAGAATGCCAAAGCTATACAGTTGCTGTCTTTGTTGCCTAAGGGTTTTCACCAGTAAAATGTTTCCAGAGCTCCGGTTTTCCTGTGAACCGTGAAGGGAACTATGTCTTCATACTGACCCCTAGTGGTCATTGAGGAGGAAGTTAGGGGGATGGGCAAAAAAAGGCAACGGAAAGAGCTCTGTATTGTAATGAAAGGCACACGAATTTAATTTGAAACACTCTCTGATGCGTCTAAAATAATATTTTAAAACATTAACATATTGTCATCTCATAAGCATTTCATTAGGTTGCTTTTGAAGAGAGAATATTCTACTGCTAAATGTGTCTTAATAGATGCTTGAGTTTGTCTTTGGTCCCTTTTAAGGTGCAGTCACTTTAAAATGTTTTGACACGTTCCTTGCTCCGGTGACTGAATAGCTGCGGTGCTCTATAACCATATAGATTAATAGATATGCTTGGACAGCATCAGTTAATCACATTGTTATTGTAGACTCTTTAGAGCCGATTTTTTGCTCTTGACTTTATATAGTAGAAAAGATGGTTTTGTTTTGACATTCTTATTGGTATCATTTTGTTGTAAGATGCTACCTCCTCTGAATTAGAATGCTCACAACATGAGCATCGTACAAGATAACGGAGTTAGTTTCATAACCTTTTAGAAAATTCAGTTTTGTATAGGATGTTTTAAACTTTTGCATTAAGGATGATATCTCAAAGAACTTAAAGTGTTTATTTACTATTTTAAAAGGCTGCTGAAGTTAATAGATCAAATAAATGGGAAGAGTCTTTGTAGTAATTTATTCTTGTATTATTTCCATTCAAGTTTACTGGATGGATACTTATCCTTTCTACCTGTTAGCACCTTGACAGGGGAGTTCACGGGAGTTGACACTCCTAGTCTCCACTCCAGAACTTTTCTCTCTCTCTGCCTCCGGCTCAGTATCTGAGTCTGAACTTCTCCAGATCTTCACCAAAATGCTGTTCTTTGCTTTCCTGATGTCTCCGAGTTCTAGACTGGACCAGCCAGGCCCCTCTGGAGGGGTGAGTCTTCATTTCCTCCTTTCCTTCCTACCCTCCCTCCACTTCTCCCAGTTTCCTTTCCATTATCCTTCCTCTCCTTCCCCCTCCTCCTGTAAAAAGAATAAGGAAAAGGAAAAAAAAATGCATCCAGTGGTTAGTAAGAATTTCCCATTATGCTGATTATCAAAATGATAATCCTCATTTCTCATTCCCCAACTTTTTTTTTTCTTTCTTCCTAGAAAACTTCATACTTTTTAAAGCTTCAGAGATGGATGATTGTAAAAAAGAATACAGACTAAAAGTCAGACCACCAGAGTTTTAATCCTGTGTTGGCTGACTGACTTGCCTCATGAGCAAATCTTAATCCCTCTACATGTTATCTTAACTGTAAAACGAGGAAAAGCAAGCCTAGATTATCTGTTATGTTTTGTGCATCTACTAATTACCCTCTATCCAGCATCATAAGGAGTCTTGAGCACAACTTCCACTAGGAACTAGTTGGGATCATTCTTTACCACTTTTGTCATTTTATCTCAGAGGTGAAGGAAGTTATGAGTTTAAGTGTCTTTTGTAACTCTTTCACCATTACTTGGGGGTTCTTTATGTCCAGGTGCTGTTTGAGGCTGCAGGGAAACCGTAGGGAGCACATCGAAGGTTCCATCAGACTGCTGTCATGAAACCAACATTTCACACAGAGTCAGGCCATAGAGAGTAACTTTAAGAAGGTAATTTCAGAAGTGATAACAATATCAATTAAATACAGGAGCACAATGTCCTAGAGAGGAGCATGCATGACACTGGGTTTGTGAAAAGGGTCAGGGCCAATGACATAAAGCTCATCCAAGACAGCCTCTCTGAAGAGGTGACGTTAGAGCTGCCGAGAGAATGAGGCAGCCCGGCAAGTGCCTTGGGTTTTTCTGTGCTGTCGCATGAAACCATGGGGCGTCCTTATTATTTAGTGAAGAAGATCAACATGGTGCCTCTAATTATTTAGGGATTGCGTCATTTGTCACATACAGATGCATAAATAGACCGATTTCTGGGTTAAACAGAAACATTTGGTAACTGCAAAAGCCATTTATTATGAGTATCCCAACACCTTGATCATTATTCCTGTTTTATCAGGAAACAAGTCAGCCATGTAAAATGAAGACGGTGGCTCTTTCCTGATGGCAGCTAGTTAATTATTGGCAGGCAGTCCAGCTTTTGAAACAGAAGGTAGCATGTATGGAAGTGAAGTATTATGATTGAACAGAGAGGTCAATAAGGATTCCACGTCACTTGTAAGAAAATCACATGTGATTTCCCTAGACTTTGACTGATGGCCTTATAATTGGTAACAAAAACCCGCACGCTGTTTGTGGAGGTGCTAGGTTAGCCTCTTTGCAACTGCCGCTCTCTCTTTAGAAACCATGATGTCATAGCCACCTAGAGAACAGCACACTCCAAAACTCTCAAAATTGTGCCACAGAGATACATCAATAGAAGAGAAACGATTAGGTCACATACTTTAAAAATTTTTTTTTTTTTTTTTTTTTGCGTTTTCCCTATTTTGCTATAGGATGTAAAACTGCTTGCTTTGTTTTCATGGCTGGGTTTTACTTTAATAATTACATGCTACTTTAAAAAAAATCCTTCATTTTAAGCATTCACTACAATTAATTGTGATCCTCTCCCTTAACTACTGATAAGTTTCTTTAAATAAGATTTCTTTAAAAGGAGAAAATTCTCTTGGCTACTTTTGTCAGTCCTGGAGTTCGGCCAGAGTTGGGGGCAAACGTCCCATTCTCCCACCAACGTGGGGCTGCCCCGGGGTCAGAGTCGTTTTGGTTGCACTCAGAAATTGATCAATTTAACGAACACACTTGGCTTTTTGGATCATTACTTTTGTTGAAAAATTGGCTGGAACGAGAGTCAGGAATCCTGTTCCCAGCATTCCAAATCTGGCTGCCATAACCAGGAGACCCGTTTATCATCCCCGCCAGCGTCCCGTCCCCACGCACCTGTGTAGACCCCCTGGGAGCCGGCAAGGCTCAAACAAGAGCTCCCCGCGACTGCTGCCCGAGCACCTCTCCTGACCACTTGCAGCAGGTCTGTCGCCAACGTATCTTCCTCCGTGTAACAAACCTCGCCGAGACATATGAAAAGTCAGGCTGGTGGGAATGGTTGTAATCACTGTTAACAAACAAGGTTCTGATTGCCAATATTACCATCTGTTCCGTCGGGTTCCACAGATTACCCTGTGTTAATGTGGGCTCTGTTAAACAGATTTCTGTCCTGCCCAAGGTCACCCCTTGATTCATGTAACCAGCCTTTGCCTATGGGTTAAATGTGATCTCCAAACCGCAGCAAGGATTTTCTGAGAATTATGGAAGAGTGTCACCTGATGACACCACCCAGATGAACGGAGCCACCCACGTCTGCAAAGATAAGACGTGGACCTCCTTTGATTTATAAATGGACATATCCCTAAGACGTGTTCTAAAGTGTAAGATGTCATTCCCTAAACTCCATATAGAAATTCCTTCACTAAATTAGGGAAGAGTTGGGGGTGGGGAGAGCAGCTGTAAGTGCTCCAGGCAGAGATCTCAAATCTTCGGGGGTCCTGAGCCTTCTTGAAAACATAAAGTGGAAGAGCCCCCTCACCCTCTCTCGACTCCTCCTGAGGTTTTCCTCATCGCTCCCCTTGAGTGGAGTCAAGTCCATTTATATATATTGATCTTCTCAATATATATAAATAAATGGGGATATAAATAAGACTCAAGAAGTGGGGACCAGGTGTAGACATAGCAAGAGGAAGGAGTGAGTAACAAGGAGAGGCGGGGATGGGCAAGAATGACCGCACCGGAAGGGGCAGCTGAGTGGGTTCTGAAGTTCCTCCAGGAAAGGGATGTGGACAGGTAGGGCCAGGCCTTTTGGGCAGAGAAACCATGAATGCAAACACACACAGACATGAAATCGCATAGTATTTTCAGTGAGCCGTAAACAGACACTATGTGTGTACAGTCATTGTATTTTTCCTTAACCATATTCTTAGTACCCCTCCTCTAAGTGCTTTTTCACTGTGGGGCTCGGGGATTCAACCAAAAAGCTCTGTGGTCAACTCCTTTACACAACAAGCTTCTGTAACAGAATATTTCAAGATCGTTGTCATTCTGTGTGAGCATTTGTACCAAAACAGCATTTAAAAAAAATGCATATATGTTTCGCAAACAAGTAATCTTGAGCTCGTGGGAAAAAGAGACCTGGTATCTAGTTTGGGGCTCAAGATATGCTAACTTAAGAAAGAGGCACTTGTGCTGAGCTTGGCAAGGTGATTGGGAATTATCCGGGGGAAGAGTTCATCAGAAGTAAGAACGGCGAGCATATGGGAATACCCAGGGATAAGCCAGAGCCTGGCGTGTTGCAGGTTGCCAGAGAGGCCCTGAGCACAAAGCCACGGGGAGAAGTGAGGTGTGGGCTGGCAGGGGAGGCCACTGGGGTCGTGCAGGGCCTCAGAGGCCATGTGGGAAATTTAGGGCTTCATCCTGAGCAATGAGAAACCAGAAACATTTTATTTTTATTTGTTTTTAAAGATTTTATTTTATTTGACAGAGATCACAAGTAAGCAGAAAGGCAGGCAGAGAGAGAAAGGAGGAAGCAGGCTCCCCGAGGAGCAGAGAGCCCGATGCGGGGCTCGATTTCAGGACCCTGGGATCATGACCTGAGCCAAAGGCAGAGGCTTAACCCACTGAGCCACCCAGGTGCCCCCCCCCCCAGAAACATTTTAAAGAAGGGAGAAATCTGATGATGTGTATGAAGATTCCTTTAGCTATAAGTTGGAGAAAGAATCGGGGTAGGGGGAGGAGAGACCTATTAGAAGAGCACATCAGTTCACAAGGGATTGATGGAATGGATTCGATGGAAGAGACAGAGCTGGAGATAAGAGAGAGATTCGAGAAATAGGGAGGCGGAAAAGAGTCAGGACTTGGTAATAAATTGGATACACACGACATGCCGAACTTCACTTTTGTTTACGTACATCAATGATATAAACAGATGTTTTTATACTTTTCCATATTTGGGTTTTAGTTCTTTTTTTTGAAATGTACATTTTAAACTCTTACTTGATGAAACTCCAACTGATGGAGGTTCACGATAGTAAGAATCAAAATATTTTCAGATTATCATGATGACATATGGCCCTATAATTCTGGATTTTGTAACAAAGCAGTTTGACTTCTGTCCCGTTCATTTGGATAATGCCATACTATCTAGGAAACAGAAATGTGTTTTTAAAATATGACAGGCTCCAGCCTGTGTACATTATCAGACACAGGGAAAAATAAAACAGAATGTCTTGGGTTTAAAACACAGAATTAATGCGATTCTTTAAAAAAAAAAAAAAGTAAATTCTGTGCTCTATTTCTATAATGAAATGAGGTGTTTTTTGTTTTTTTTTAGGTAGGAATAATAGCTTGATTTTTTTTCACCATAATAACTTAATTTCACTTATGCTTTTTACACCTAACCAGACGGCACACAGCACATTACGGGCAGGTTTGTACACACAGTGCAGCTCGTTCTTCCAGCTGCATGCCTGCGATCTGTCTTTCGGTGCTGGGAGTTATGTTCAATTTAGTAAAAGCTATATTCTACTGTGTACTAGAATCTCCTGTTTCTTAAACAGCTAGGATTTTATGTACTTGTCCTTATTGGCTCATAAAGAGCACAGAAAAGAGCAGAAGGTAGAGATAAAAATGAACCAAGGCAAAATACGCCTTTGTCCAGGAGAGAGGAGGAAGCAAACACAAGCACAAAGGCTGTGACCAGAAATGCATCTGGTAAACATTCCGGGATCTTGCAGCCCGTTTTTTGTTTTGTTTTGTTTTTTAATAAACAAGAGAAATTAAACGACAGAGTGTGATCCTATGTATTCACTTAAATTTTCCAAAAAACCCCGTGAAGCATACAAAAGACACAGCCCTGGAGAATGTACTGGTAGGCGCTTTCCTATAATACTTGCGGCTTCTAACAGGGTTGCAATGAAACACCTCCACTGTGTGCTCCTCCTTGATTCTCCAGGACTTTTTTTTTTTAAGATTTTATTTATTTATTTGATAGAGATCACAAGTAGGCAGAGAGGCAGAGAGAGAGAGAGGAGGAAGCAGGCTGTCCACAGAGTAGAGAGCCCGATGCGGGGCTCGATCCCACGACAATGGGATCATGACCCAAGCCAAAGGCAGCAGCTTTAACCCACTGAGCCACCCAGGCGCCCCCTCCAGGACGTTTTAAAAAGTGAATGTTGTCAACGGAAAAATCACTAAGTGACAAAGGAATCATGCCTTCTAACTGAGGCATGTTTGCAGTGGTTACGAAGTACAAAGTATTTTGGTTGGAGGGACTGATTGCATTCAGTGCATGAAAAATAAGTCAAAGAAATTAAACAATTTTAATAGGTTTATGTCTATAGTAATTAGAAAATATGCATCATTTAAAATTCTTGCTGGCAGTTTTAAAAAATTCAATATTTAAGCTCTACGTACAAAATATGAGAAGTTTCTGAGAAACTAATGTACTAGCGCCTCCAAATTTTTCCTTATTCATATAATCAAGTGACCCCTGTTTGATTAATAGTAGGAGAGAGAATGGAAAGTAAAATTATCTTGAGTGTTTATTTTGTCCCCTAGGAAAGGAAGACAAATGCTGGCCCTCAAGCTGTCATAGTGAGATGCAGGCCCTTCCTATATTTTTATAGAAACAAACTTTGGTTATGGATCATCTAACCAAATTTTAAAGAGATGCCTTCCCTGGAAAAGAATGGGAGACCCCACAGGAAGGATTAAATATGTACCAAGGACTATGGGAAGAAACGGAAGCAAACTCTGACTTTGCCTTCATAGCAGTCTAGTGTTTTCTGGATGGATTTATTCAAACCAGGGGTGGGAGTTGCCTTCAGGGTTAACACCAACGGAGCCCAGCTTTCCCCAGGGCGGCCGCCTTCGTTGGTCATATCATTCCAACCCAGTTGCTGCTGTTCGGTCCACTTCAGAGCTGGTCTGAGTGACAATCACAGCTTCCTTTCTCCCTGGTGGCACTTCATTTACATTGTGCCCTCTCTCAGACAGTTGTGATAACCTCTAATCTCGAGATTGTCACTTCTCCTTCACAATCAGCAAATGTAAGTGACTACCAAATTAAATTTAATTATCAGAATATTCATCGGAATACAGGGTGATGCGCTGAATCCTATTGCCTCACTTATTTTCAGTTTTCGTTCTTAATATGATCTTAAATGGAAAAAAATTTGTCAGATATAAAACTTAAAGGGATGTTCATGTTATTGGAGTCTCAGGTATGTTTTTATTGTCTTGATTACTTCTAGTCCCATGACGATGTAAATGAGTTTTTAACACAGAATTTGGGGTCTTCCTTTGAAAGTAGGATGTTCTGTATATCTTATGGCTTGGAACATCTGTTATTTGAAAGAATTCCAAATATATTAAAGAACATAATTAAATCATCTACCTCTTGTTAAAATGATCCCCTTTTTATTTTTACTACTTTATGAGCTTTTTAAGTGATTAGAAAGCAAGGACTATAGAAAATATGGCCTTCTTAAGAAGAGGCTTATTACTTGTGAGACTATTAATGTATTTTACAGATAATCGTGGTCTTTTTATAGCAGAAATAGGGAATTAAGCAACTGAATATGCCCACATTACTAAAACTAGTTATTATGTCAATATTGTGACTTTGATCTTTGATGTTTACTTTGTAAATCAGCTTTCACCTCCAAAATGTTTTGCTGGCTTCAAATGTGTTAACCCCGGCTTATAATTAACAACCTCATTTAAAGAGGGAGAAGATGACCTAAAGAGTTTTAACTCAAACCAGGAGCATCTCCCGCTCAGTCATTTCCCCTACTTAAAGACTTCGTTTTCTAGGGACACTTAGGTGGCTCAGTTGGTTAAGCGTCTGACATTTGATCTTAGCTCAGGCCCTGATCCCAGGGTTGTGAGATTGAGGCCCAGATTAAGATTAAGATTGAGGTTCTCCCTCTTGAGGGAAAAACAAAAAGAATAAAATATATTGTTTTGCTTTCCTACTGGTTGAGAATATCTTTTTTTTTTAAGATTTTATTTATTTATTTGACAGATAGAGATCACAAGTAGGCAGACAGGCAGGCACAGAGGGGGGGGGGGGGGGGGGGGGGAGGCAGTCTCCCCGCTGAGCAGAGAGCCCGACACGGGGCTCGATCCCAGGACGCTGGAATCATGACCTGAGCCGAAGGCAGAGGCTTTAACCCACTGAGCCACCCAGGCGCCCCCTGGTTGAGAATATCTTAGTCGACTCTCTTTGAATAAAATTTCCTGGTCTTATAAGTATCACTGAGTTTAAAAAATAAAAAAAATGAAGAGCTGTAGGAGGGTTTCTAAGAAGTAGTCATGCATTTTCCTATCATGACAAGCTGTAGAAGCAGGAAAAGGATAATTTAAATTCACTCTTAACTGACATTTTCCCAGACTCCACTTAAATCACTGGCACCTCAAGTCTGGGTTCATTGCATTGGACATTAATTTTTTTTTCTGAAACCGTATTTATGTCTTCATTTGTTTAATAAGCTCCATTGTGCCCTCCAAGGGCCGTTTCTTGAACTCAGATGAATGACGTTCATTTCTCTTCCGTGTACCCAGTGCTGCTGCTGAAGCCGATGCAATCGATCCACTGATAAGAATCCTGTCGAGTAAACGAGACGGAGCCATCGCCAGCGCCGCTACAGTGTTAGCGAACATGGCGATGCAGGAGCCCCTGCGGGTGACCATGCAGAACCACGACGTCATGCGCGCGCTCAGCGGCCCGCTCCGCTCCTCCAACACGGTCGTGCAGAGCAAGGCGGCTCTCATGGTGGCCGCAACCGCGTGCGACGTGGAGGCCCGGACAGAGGTGAGAGCTTGTCTGTCCGCTCATTTTTCGGGTCTGTGCCTATGGGTGGATTAATTTGAAACATTTTCAAGGGTTTGAACCTACCCATCACTTAGATCCTTCAAAATTGGTGCAGCCCTTCAACCATGGGCGCGGGGTGATAATAACGTGTCAGTGTACTTCCATCAGTTGTAACAAATGTACCAGTCCGACAGGGCATATATTTGATAATGGGAAAGCTGCTCCTTCGTGGGCGTGGGCGTGGGCGCAGGGAGGGCGGGAAACCTCTGCACCTGCTGCTCCATTTTGCTGTGAACCTACAACTACTCTAAAAAGATAAAATTATTAAATCGGTGTGACCCTTTGGAAAGCAAATTGTCTTTATCTAGCAAAGAAGAGCAAATCCTCTAATCCAGTATAATCGGGCAGTTTTGTTTCTAAATTCTACCTAGGACGGTCTCTTGCCTCTTTGCACCAGGATGCACTGTTTTTAATATCTAAGCAACTGGAAGCACACCAGTTGTCTAATTTTTTAAGAGAATGGGTAAATAAATTTGTAATATATTCATAAAATGGAACTTCACATCGGTGAAAATGAACTGTAGCTACAGACATCAACGGAGATGAATCTCAAGCATAATGCTGAGCAAAATCGAGTTGCAGAATACAACTTGATTCTACTTATGTAGCATTCAGAAATACACACATCTAAGCAAGATGTTGTTTAGGTAAACATACATGTGAGTTGCAACTGTAAAGGTAACGGTCAATGATTTGGCCTTGATTAACCGTAAAGTCAAGAAATCCTCTTGGGGGATCAAGGGAGTGGATGTAATTGAGAGGAACACACAGGGGTTCAAGGTCACCCAAATGTGTCATTTCTCAAACTGAGCAGTAGATGAACAGGCGTGCCTTTACTACGACATGTTACGTTATATGTGTGGGTTCCACATACTTTTGTGTTTCTTGTATATTTCAAAGTTTTAAAACATAGAATTGCATTTTTTTTACAAGAATCATATAAAAGTGTGTTTTGTTCTATTCATAAAAATAATGCAAACCTACAAACATCCTTTTTTTTCTCTTTCTTTCCTCCTATTTACTTGTCACAGGGCCCTCACTCAAGCATTTTAGGGCTTTGTTCCTCTCCCGCCAATATAAGTAACAGTAGCTAACACTTACTGAGCACCTACTAGGCAGTGGGCGCTGTGCTAAGCACTCTACAAGCATTTAAGCTTCACTCGTGATGGGCATGTTTGTAATCCCCATTTTACAGATGAGGGAAACGAGGCTTAAAGACACAATGTGCTCCCAGCAGAGTTGGTAAATTGGGAGATCAGAGATGCCATCCAGAGCCCAAGCTGTTGCACTGGGTTCTCTGTTCAGACAACGAAAATATCTTTTCTCTTCTGTCCCTTAGGACAGAATAGACAGTCCCTTTCTATTCTATCCCCTTCTTTGTTCCCATTGACTCCAGTTCGTTTGTATTCATCCATTAAGGCACTAAGACTACCAAATATTTTTTTTTTTAGAGATTTATTTGGAGAGAGAATGCATGCACACACGAGACTGGTGGGACGGGCAGAGGAAGAGAATCCCTAAGCAGACTACCTGCTCAGTGAGGAGCCCAACACAGGGCTTGATTCCACCACCCAAGAGATCACAAAAGCCAGAGCTGAAAACCTGAGCCAAAACCAGGAGTTGGACACCCAACGGACTTAGCCATCCCAGCCCCCCAAGACTACCAAATATTTATTTGTCCTCTATTTCCTGTCAGGCACTGTGCTAGTCTTTGGCAACACAGTGATCAAAGCGTTTTGGTTCTGCGTCCATGCGGTCTGCAGAACAGTCCATCTCCTTCTAGGAATATTGCAGCTGAGTCTCCTGCTCTCCCTCCGCCTGCCACCTCCTGCTTCCCACACTGTCCACAGACTGATCTTTTAAATACATGACTGTCATCACATCATTGATGTGGCCATTGGTGCACCATCACCCCAGAGGAAAAGTTCAGCAGCTTAGCAGGGTAGGCAATGGCTCCCAGTGACTCACACCTACCCACCCTGCCTGAAGCCTCTTACCAGGCATAACTCCATAGTCCAGAAATTCCATGCTATTTATTATTCTGTCCGTATGCTCTGTTCTCTTATTTATATGTCTTTGATTTCTCCACTTGGAGAAATATTCTCACTTTTGTCCACCTGATAAAATCACACTTCTCCTTCAAAATGCATGTCAAGCCATCCTGTCTTCTATGAGGCCTTTCTTCAGTCTTCAAGCTGGGAACAGTCCACCTCTATGTTTCCCTTACACCCTATGCATGCTTCCCGTGTCCTCTGCTTTGCGTATATGGTTCTTGTATGAAAGACTATAAGCTCCTTGAGGCTTTAGAGAAAGGACCTGGGAGTTTTTCTTCCCTGTGTCCTTGCCTTTAATAGATATCTGGCACAGAGTGCATGCTTGATAAACAGTCGTTAAGTGAATGGGGAAATGAGTGAAAGAATTAATCAATGAATTCCATCTTTGCCACAAGAACACATGAAAAGTTAGACTATCTTCTATTATACTCAGAAATAAAGAGGTTCAGAAATTTGAGTTGCTAAGCCTAAGATGCTTCAAGTAAACTTTTTTACACTGTAATGTTACATATACTAAAGTGTGATCCCGGGGCGCCTGGGTGGCTCAGTGGGTTAAAGCCTCTACCTTCGGCTCAGGTCATGATCCCAGGGTCCTGGGATCAAGTCCCACATGGGGCCTCTCTGCTCAGCAGGGAGCCTCCTTCCTCCTCTCTCTCTGCCTGCCTCTCTGCCTACTTGTGATCTCAATCTCTCTGTGTTAAATAAATAAATAAAATCTTTAAAAAAAAGTAAAGTGTGATCCTTGAGAAGAAAATGTCTCTGGACATTGATGGAAAATGACTGAATATGGATCAAATGGATCATACCCCATAATGGCTCTTGTCTTCAGATACTACACATAGAAACTGGTAGAATGTTCTTTTTTTGTCCTCTAGGTTCAGATGATAGAGTGTTGCCTTTCAGACAGTGAGAAAAGAGCTCTGTCAAATCTTTTTTTTCCCCTGATTAGAATAATTTTATCCATGAATAATTACCTTTATTACCTGAATTTCCTTTAACAGTGTAATTAATGTAGTTCTGTCCGATTCTCTTCTTATTCTTTTTATCTCTTCCTCACCCCTGGGAGAAATGAAGAGAAGATACTATGCAGCATTAACAAAAATCGGTCTTTTTCTAGGGCATTGCTATGGTACTTCTTTGGCCACACTGATGATTTGGTGGCGGCAGCCAGTGACATGGGTCCCCTGGTGTCACTGTATCAGTTCCTCCTGCCCAGCCTTGGGGACTGGATTCCTTCCCTATTATTGCTGTAACAAATGACCACAACATCATGGCTTAAAGTAATGGAAATCTATTATCGTATAGTATAGGACATCAGAAGTCTGAACACAGATCTTGTGGGTTGAAATCAAGGTGTTGACAGAGCTATGTTCCTTTGGGAGACTTTAAGGGAAAGTCTGTCCTTTCTAGATTTTACCATCCACCCCCACCCCTTGGCTGTGGCCCCTCCCTCCAACTTCAGAGGGTATCACTCCAATCTCTGCGTCTATACGGCTCCGTTCTTGGCTCCAGACACTCATCTCTCCATCTTACAAGGACTCTTGCAATTAAATTGGGCTCACCTGATTATCCAAGACAATCTCCCCATTTCAAAATTGTTAACTTGTCACATCTGCAAAATCCCTTCCAGGGAAAAGGACACTTTGGGGGGACCATCATTCTGTCTACCACAGGGCCAAATGAACATTCAATGTTGATGAGCAGAATGAATGAACACAGGAGAGCAAGAGGACAGGCTCTCCGTCTCCCTCCCAGGCAAAAAACCACAGTGACCTGCCTCGATTATTTTACTGTGGCCTCCTTTTGACCTTGAACAGAAATCTGGGTTCCTGTCTCTAAGGTTTTGTAATAAATTATTGTTTCCCTCTGGATGTAATCAATTCTAAATATCCTAAAATGTTCTTACATGGTTAAAATCCCTTAACAATCTAATGAGATTTGAAAAAAAAAAAATCAGTGTTTATATTCTGTACTCCCGATGCATAAACTTTCGGTTTCCACGTCCAGTTAAGAAATTCAGGTGGCCTGGGGCCGCTGGTGGAGCTCCTGCGTTCCAAGAATGACGAAGTGAGAAGGCACGCCAGCTGGGCTGTGATGGTCTGCGCCAGCGATGAGCTGATGGCTGTTGCATTGTGCAAGCTTGGGTGAGTGGAGCAGGCTCGAGTTTCGAGCAGAAGATGAAGGAGCACACTCTTCAGGCCCAAGGAAGGTCAGGCAGAGTCCACACTCCCGCTCGCATGTGGCCGAGCCCGTGAGAGCTGGGACCAGTGCAGCGGGTCTTCCCTGGGAAGGGGTGGCCTGGCCGGAGGGGGTCCTTCTCCATTCCCTGCACCTGGAGATCTCCCCGACACCCTTATAAAACCATCTTCACCGTCTCCCTGTCCACACCTTCACTCTCCCTGTCCACACCTTCACCGCGATCAATCCCTCTCTTTCCCTTCCTTCTGCTCTTGCTAACCCGCAATTCTGTGTCATCACTTGTGAAGTGGAACTAAAAGGTGAGCCATGAGTGTGTCTCCTTTCTCTCCCTCCTTCACCCAGACCTCTCCGTCAGAACTTGGCATTAACCAGCCTCAACAGAGTAGTTTCTCCAGCCGCTGCGGGTGAGCGAGTTGCCTTAGCACACCGGCAGATAGGGTTTTCAGGTCGCACGGATGGGGTCACCCTACTTCTAACCATCTCTGTGTTTGTGGGTATTGCCTGGTTAGCTGGAAAACTTGGAGCCCAGTACTACTTCCGCTTTAAATGAAGAACTCCCCCACCCCCAACCTCGTTGTCCTTTTCAGCTGTTTGAATATGAGTCACTAGGTGGCATATATATTCTCAAAAGGACTGATTTGTCTTCATAATTCTGTCATTCTTGCTTTATCTAAAAGGGTGAGATATCGTTAATCTTTCTATCTCAATTCTTCATTCAGGGTCTTGGCCGGGTATATAAATGAGAACTCAATGTTGGATTGCTTGTTTAAAGCAAATAATGCTTTTTTTTTTCTCTCTTATTGACAGGGCTTTAGAGATCCTTGAAGAAGTTAATCTATCAGTAAGTCGGAAAAATAAATTCAGTGAGGCAGCTTATAACAAATTGCTCAACAACTACCTGTCTCTGAAATATAGCCTGACTGGCTATTTGTCATCAAGTAACATAATTGGTGATGGATTCTATGATTACGGTCGGGTGAGTGACAGCACTAATTCGTATTTTAGTATGTACGATCATTTCTTCTTTAATCGCAGTGCCCTTACATTGCAATTTGATAACCACCTTACAGAATGTATATTTTTTTAAAGATTTTATTTATTTATTTGACAGACAGAGATCACAAGTAGGCAGAGAGGCAGGCAGAGAGACAGAGGGAGAAGCAGGCTCCCCGCTGAGCAGAGAGCCCGATGTGGGGCTCGATCCCAGGACACCGGGATCATGACCTGAGCCGAAGGCAGAGGTTTTAACCCACTGAGCCACCCAGGCGCCCCCAGAATGTATATTTTTATAGGCAGAAACTTGGGAATCAGAGCTTTATTCTTAACTTTGGCTGTAAGATTTTGCATTTGTGTACAGTTTTAACTAGAATCTGATTACTTGTTGTAGAATCAGCTTGCCGAGGCTACTCACAAGTTGCAGAGAAGATATAAAAGAAGGAGCATTTTCTGTTCTAATATTTCTAGGGTTCATGAACCGTGTTAGTGATAAGGATAGAAGTATAAGTGTTTCATTTTATTATAATCTAATGAAATTAACCAGACTATAATACCAAATTTTAAAATGTAATATAGAAGAATGTTACTTAAGCTGCATTTCTATGATTTTAAAAACAATATACAGTGTAATTCAAGGTTAATGTCAAGAGAAATGGGAAGCTAAAAATTAGAATCTTAAGGACTTTTCAGCATTGCTGCTTAAGCCAGCATTTTCCTTTCTTCTGGAAACCAAGAGCAATTAGGAAAACGGAAAAAAAACTTTAAATATACAAATGCCACTTTCGGCAAAACTAGGAAACAGATATGATCCACAGACTTCATTAAAAAAAAAAAATGTAGGAGTTACTGAAAATCCCTGAGATCAGGCACAAGGAGTGCAGGAGGAGGAATGAAAAGGGGAAAAAAATAAGCCCAGAGAGGGACAAGGCAGCTAGTGGTAGCAGGTCTCAGAAAACACCATTCTTACCTCAGCTGAGGGGAGAGCTCAGAAATGCAAAAGCCAGATGCTCTGTTTGCCAGGCAGGTGCAGGACCAGAGACCTGGGATGAGCAAGGCTGGAATCCAAAGCCAGTTTGGACCAGTTTGGTCCAAAAAGGCAGAGGAGACAGGGCCATGAAAGAATCACATAGCTGACTGTATTGGAAGGAAACCCTATCATGATAATAGAATTGGAGACATTTTTAAATTATATTATTTTTTAAGTAATCTTCACTATGTGGGGCTCGAACTCACCACCCCGAGATCAAGAGTCACATACTCTACCGACAGAGCCAGCAAGGCACCCCTGGAGACATTTTTTAAAAGATTTTATTTATTTGTCAGAGAGAGAGAGAGAGCATAAGCAGAGTGAGCTGCAGGCAGAGGGAGAAGCAGACTCCCTGCTGAGCAGGACCTGATCCCAGCACCCTGGGATCCTGACCTGAGCCAAAGGCAGAGGCTTAACCGACAGAGCCACCCAGGCATCCTGAGACATTCTGAATAATGAGAAATGGCTAGCCTAAAACTTGACTCCTGCTCTTCCTTCTGTTTTCCCTGGCTGCCGCCGCCACCCATCCTATCATAACACACACACACACAC
>ML102647.1:0-39621 GCA_003697995.1 Taxidea taxus jeffersonii
TGTGTGTGTGTGTGTGTGTGTGTGTGTGATATATATATCTGAAAGCCAAATATATATATATTTGGCTTTTCAGACCAAGAAACAATAGCCTCAACTCCTTGAGCAAGTGTTTTTCCCTCCTTAAAATGTAAATGTAGTCTTTTTAAAAAATTTTACATTTAAAACTATAAAACACCATTATTAGTTTTCAGGTTGTACAAAAACAGACAGAGGCCTGGAGACACTGTGATAGAGTTTCCACCACATTCACTAGTTTTAGAGCAAACACAAGTGGACCCAGAGACCCTCCCCCCACCCACTGCCACAGGATGCTCAGTGAAATACAATTTTCCTTTAGGTCAGATAGTCCCTACAACAGTGGACTGTTGAACCTTGGACACATTGAAAGCTTATTTACTTTTTTCAGAACTAAGAAATTCATCCCCAACAGAATAAACTTAGATCAAAAGCATTTAGCCTGGGAGTCTGGTTCCTCCATTAAATTGCATACAGAGTTTTGCATGCACATGTGTTTGCCAGAGCTTTTTCCACAGGTTCAAAGACTACTGGTGGGGCCACGCCTCATCACAGGTCAGACCCCCAGCCCCATGGGACTGAGGGGTTGCCTGGCTTCCCCACTGAGGACTCATCATCAGCACAAGGCCTCTGGGCTGCCACCAGCTCCTGAGAGCTTTGGGCATCTAAGGGATGAAGGGGAGAAGCTGCCCCAATCGATGGACCAAACTGTTCAATAACTCATTTTGCTGCCGAAGCAGTAAAATAAATAAATAAGAACCTGGCTGGAAGTAGAAACTGTCCATGTTCAGTGCTTTCGGAGGCCAAGTTGATGTGCTCTAATAGCTTCGGTCGGCACAGGACACAGGCAGACTGTCCCAGCAGTGTGCCCTCTGTTTCCTAGGTAACCGAACTTGAAATAAGATGATGGCTGGAACTGGGTACCAAATCAATTTGTTGAAGGAGCAGAGGTGGGAAAGACAAACTCCACATAAAACCTCAGACTGCAGCACCCCACATTTATTATCATTTCTGCCTGTGTGTATCTACCACTCGATTACCTCCCACCCAGCTTAGCCAGCCCTTCCCTCCAATCTGTGGAGCCCCACCCCCCAGCAAAGAAAATCACAAGTTCCAATTGCACTGTCAGGATCAATAAGATGCTTCTTTCCATTAGATGAAAAGAGCCAGAGGCAGGTATGCATGGGGAAAGGTCTTTTGTGTTACAAGCCTTAGTGGTGGGGTTCCTCCTAAAGCAAGGATCTAGAAGTTGCTCTGTGATGTGGGTATGAAGAGATTGTTTCACAGTTTCTCCAGAGGGAGGAAAATTCCCAAGTACTCTAGCTGGTGGATCTGCAATTCTTAGCCTTGGCCTGGCTTCAGTCTCAGGGAATTACAAGTTAACACTTTGGCTAGGTCAAGGGTGAGGTAAGAATAAGGAAGAACCTTCTCTGGGCAACTTGTGCCATACCCATCCTAACACATATCACACTGTATAGTAACTGCCTCAAAGAAATTTCTTTGGGCCGTCTATTCTTCTCTCATTTTAGTTAATGGCAACAGCTCACAACGTGTCTGATGAATGAATTACTGAATGAATTTTAGTGGAAAGTCCATTGCAGTGTCCTTGGGTTTTCTTATTCTCATAACAGCCTCTTTTCTCCTATCAGTCCTTATTTCCCAAATTTACAAAGAAGGGGAGCACATTCCCCCACCCCTGAAGCCAGAGGGCCCCAAGGAGAAAGCATTCTCCCCCAGTCTGACACATAATGGCACTCAATATATGCTGCCAATTAAGTTGCTCTGATTATCATGCAAAATAATCTGACACAATTTTAGAATCAGTTTTGGGCTTCCACCTTTTATATTGTCAATTTAATTATTTAAAAGCTTTCATTGAGTGTGTCAGTCAGAATACACAGGTGTTAGCTAGCCTTGCCTCTGAAGGCTCATAGTAAATATTTTCTGATTTCAGGCCATGCTGTCTCTGTCACAACTATTCATCACTGTTACTGCATCATGAAAGATCACTAAATTCTACCCATGAAACTAGTAGTACAATATATGTTAACTAAATTGAATTTAAATAAAAAATAGCGAATGTATGTGAATGGGTATAGATATGTTCTAATAAAACTTTATTTACAAACACAGGTGGAGGGCCAGATATGGCCCCTGGCCAGCAGTTTGCCAACCCATAAGCTAGGCTAGGCTACAGTAGCAAACACTACCAAAATCTCAGGGGGTGAGCACTCCAAAAGGTTATATCTCCCTCAGGCTATACTTCCAAGATGGATGCTGGGCATGGGGGCATGTTCTTCACAAAGTTTATTTTACATCATTTTGTGACACCACCACCTCTAAGTGAGGCTTCACTGTTCCCCACAATGAGTAAAGCTGGCAAATAAACGTCTTATCCCAGAAGGGACACACCTCACTCTTATACCCATGTCTCAGTCTGGAGTTCATCACTTGACCATTCCTAAATTCAAAAGTGTGGAAAACTGTAATCCAAAATTAGAAGAGAACTGAATATTGGTGAATCATAGCACCATCCAACACACTGAGTGCTAGTGTGTGCAAAGCCCTATTTGGGACCAAGATGAAGCCTCTGCCTGATACTGGATGACACCCATGTGCCTGCACAAGGAGTCAATGGAAAGCCATTGTGATGAGTGAGTAGCATCTACAGTCCTTTAGCTACAAACTCTTCAATGAGATCTAAGTGTGACAAACCCACAACACATGGCAAGGATATCAGGGCCACTGTTCTAGTGATTTGCACACTCAATGGACAGTGCAAATTCAGATGACCTGTGGTCTGTCAAAGGATTCTCCCTGCCCTGTCGGTGCCTTCAGCCTACCTCTAAATTGAGGAACGTGGGCCTACAGGGAATGAGGAGAGAAGGGGCAGAAGAGAAGAGGGCAAACACAGCCGTCCAGCAGGCAAAAGTCATCATGCACACTTCAAAAATAATAAAATCATTACCTGGGAACCTGTAGAACAGACATTTAACCCAAGCGAATTTTACACTATGTCAGCAACTGATACCACTGGGTTCTCCTTTTGAATATCAAAGATAACTGGTCAAATTCATTTCATAAGTAGGAAAAATGCCGGAATGGAAAAGCCTGGAGTGGGGCTGTCAAAGAAAGGAAAGGAAAGAGACAAACATGGTGCACACTGCTCTCGTCCACCCTGCTTCCAAGTGTTGGGGTGGAAAGATGGTCTTGGGCCAGCCTCATGCAAGGGGAACCCAGGAGGCAGAAGTGGCTCAGGCCTTAGGGGACCAGTTTACCTGCTTAATGAAACAATCCATTTTGTCAGTTCCCAAGATTACTTACTTTCTCCCCAGAGACTTCCAAGAATTAATTAATACTAAAGGCTTGTCAGGCCCTTTGCCAAGGTGAAGGATTTGTTTGGTCTGAAAGGCCAGAGGAAGCACAAACAGGAGAGTTTGGCTTTATTTTATAAATACTCCATCTGACGGCACACGAAAAATGACCTTGCCATGTGGGAAATGCAAGGATCAAGGCCTTCTTATTTTACTAAGTGTAATTTCCACACCACACAGATTGCAGGTTACACATTTGCGTGCACATAACCAGACACTGTGTGTGTGTGTGTGTGTAATATACCCACATTATGATGATGTACAAACTATTAGGTGTACAGCTAAAGATAAGATATTTGTTATTTCCTCTAAGACTCATTTCTGGTATCTGTAATAAGCAACAACATATGGCCATTTCTTGGGATTACAGTGAAACAACTGAAATAGACAACAAGCCAAGGTTGTCTGTTTTCTAGAGGAGGCACAGAGGAAGAGGGGGCTTTACCTGGAGCTTGTCAAGCTGCAGAGTCTGAGGGAACAGTCCCCAGGGCTACCCTTGCTTCTGACATCACCTGTAAATTCAGGGATTTTTCTGAAACTACCTTCAGTTTCAACAGTTCACTGGAAGGGCTGCAGAACTCATTGAAATTTGTTATACTTATGGCTATGGTTTATTACAGGGGAAAGGTAGAAATAGCCAAAGGAAGACACAGAGGGGACAGAGTCCAGGGGTTTCCAAACACAAGACTTCCATTGTCCTCAGAATGTGACAGCCTCCCAGCATCAATATGTGACAATGCATATGGACTACTGACAACCAAGGAAATTGCCCCCCCAAACTTTGGTGTCCAGAGATTTTACTGGGGCTTTATTACATAGGCAGGATTGATTGATTGGTTGCCCATATGGCTAAACTCCGTTCCAGTTCACTCTCCATGAAATTTTGGTTGTTATCACATGGCCTGATGGGCTCATCATGAGTTACTCCATTAGCACAACTATCAGGTGTAGTCCAAGAGACTCATTATGAAGAACAAACACTGTCCTATCACCCAGTGGGTTCCAAGGGTTTAATTCCTTCTAGGAATCAGGAACAAGAGTCAGATCTCTCTTGGTGAGATCAAACTCCTCCTACCCAGGTACCAAAGGAGACAAAAAAAGACCCCTCCAACAGCTTTGCCAAGGAAGTTTGCTGGGGACAAAAAGATCTAAGCAGCAGCATCCAAGTTTCAAGGGAAAATGACTATGTTCCCATGGGAATAATTAGTGGATTATTTGTTTATCCCTCCTCATGCCTAAGTCCTTTCTGGATGGCATAGTTTCCCAGAACATGACTCCAGACCTGGAATCTCTTCTCCTTTCTTTTGTCCACTTACGAATCTCAATCACCCCCAGCTCAAGGTCCTTTTCAATCTTCATATCCCTTGTGAAGGGTGACAGTTTTTAAAAAGGCTGCAAGCAACAGAAACTCTCATTCATTGCTGGTGAGTATGCAAAATGGTACAGTCACTTTGAAAGACAGCTTGGTGGTTTCTAATAAAACTAAACATTATCTTACCATACAATCTAGCAATTGAGTTTGTTGATATTTACCCAAAGGTGTTGATAACTTTGGTCCACACAAAAACTTGCACACAAATGTTTATAGCAGCTTTAGTCATGATTTCCAAAACTTGGAGGCAACCAAGATGCCCTTAAGTGGCTGAATGGTTGAATAAACTGTTACATTCCAACAACGTAATATTATTCAGCACTAAAAAGAAATGAACTACCAAGCCATGAGAACACATGCAGGAAACTTAAATGCATATCACTAAGTGAAAGGACCCAATCTGGAAAGTCTACATACTGCATGATTCCAACTCTAGGACATCCTGGAAAAGGCAAAATTAAGGAGACCATTAAAAGATAGGAGATTGGCAGGAGTTAAGAGGAAGAAAGGGATGAATACATAGAACACAGAGATTTTGGAGGCAGTAAAACTATTCTGCATGATACTATGATGGTGAATGCATGTCATTTTGTATTTGCCAAACCTACAGAATATAAATGCCAAGTGTGAGCTCTAATTTAGACCATAGACTCAAGATGATAATGATGTGACAATGTAGGTTTCATTAATTGTAACAAATGCACAAGTCAGGTGGGGGATGTTGATAGTGGGGGGTGGCTGTACACATGTGGGGACAGGAGGTCTATGAGAACTTTCTGGACTTTCCATTCAACTTTGCTGTGCAACTAAAACTGCTCTAAAAATTAAATCTATTACACATGCATGCACACACACACACATACAGAGGCAGCAAATTCTTAGCCACTCCTCCCATCAAGAAGTAGGGAGTTTCTTGCCTTGTCTATTTTTGCCATGCTAACTGGTGTAAGGTGGTATCTCACTGTGTTTTTTTTTTTTAATTTAAGCTTTTTTATTTAAACATATAATGTAACCCCACCACCCTCTTCCAACCCCTTTCCCCCCACCCCCCTCAGTTTGTTTTATGACATTAAGAGTCTTTTTTGGTTTGTCTCCTTCCCGATCCCATCTCACTGTGGTTTTGATTTGAATTTCCCTGAAGGCTAATGATGATGAACATTTTTTTCATGTGTATATTTGCCACTTGTATGTATTTTTTAAATTTTTTTTCAGTGTTCCAGAATTCATTGTTTATTGTTGTCTATGTCTTCTTTGGAGAAGTGTCTGTTCATATCTTCTGCCCATTGTTTGACCTGATTATTTGTTTTTTGGATGTTGAGTTTGAGGAGATCTTTATAGATCTTAGGTATCAGCCTTCTGTCTGTAGTGTCATCTACAACTACCTTCTCCCATTCCATGGGTTGCCTCTTTGTTTTGCTGGGTTTTTTGTTTGTTTGTTTGTTTGTTTGTTTTTGTTCTTTTCGTTTGTTCATTTTTTGCTGGGCAGAAGCTTTTTAGACTGACAAAGTTCCAAAAGTTCATTTTCATTTTTGTCTCCCTTGCCTTTGGAGACGTGTCTTGAAAGAAGTTGCTGTGGCCAATGTCAAAGAGGTTACTGCCTATGTTCCCCTCTAGAACATGACCTCATGTTGAGGTCTTTTATCCATTTTGAGTTTATCTTTGTGTAAGGTGTAAGCGAATGGTTGAGTTTCATTCTTCTGTATAGAGCTGTCCAATTTTCCCAGCACCATTTATTGAAGAGACTGTCTTTTTTCCATTGGATATTTTTTCTTGCTTTAACAAAGCAAGAAACAGCAAATTTTGGAGAGGCTGTGGAGAAAGGGGAACACTCTTACACTGCTGGTGGGAGTGCAAGGTGGTACAGCCACCTTGGAAAACAGTGTGGAGGTTCCTCAAAAAGCTAAAAATAGAGCTACCCTATGAACCAGCAATTGCAGTACTGGGTATTTACACCAAAGATACAGATGTAGTGAAAAGAAGGGCCACCTGTACCCTAATGTTCATAACAGCAATGTCCACGATACCCAAACTGTGTAAAGAGCTGAGATGCCCTTTAACAGACAAATGGATAAAGAAGATGTGGTGCGTATATACAATGGAATATTACTCAGCCCATCAGAAAGGATGAATACCCAACTTTTGTATCAACATGGATGGGACTGGAGGAGATTATGCTGAGTGAAATAAGTCAAGCAGAGAAAGTCAATTATCATATGGTTTCACTCATTTGTGGAACATAAGGAATAGCATGGAGGACATTAGGAGAAGGAAGGGAAAAATGAAGGTGGATGGGAATCAGAGGGGGAGATGAACCATGAGAGACTATGGACTCCAGGAAACAAACTGAGGGTTTTAGAGGGGAGGGGGGATGGGGGATGGGTGAGCCTGGTGGTGGATATTAAGGAAGGTACGGATTCCATGGAGCACTGGGTGTTATATGCAAATAGTGAATCAGAGAAAACTACATCAAAAACTACTGATGATGTACTGTATGGAGACTAACATAACATAATAAAAACAAATAAATAAATTATCAGAAACAAACAAACAAAAAAAGAAGTAAGGAGTTTCTATTTCTTCCTGTCAAATGTGGGTAGACTTGGACTCTGCCCGATTTCCAGGCCTAGGTCAGAAAATGTGATGCCACTCCCACTTTATCTGTGGGGACACTCTCACCTAGAACCTTAAATTGCCGTGTAAGAAGTATGGTACACTGAGGCTAGCACACAATGCATAGGCCCAGAATACCCAGAGAAGCCAAATGTGGGTGTTTCAGCTGCAGCTCCAGCTGAGGTCCCCCGGAGACAGACAGCTCCATCCTCTGAGTCTAGACACCTGTAGATGACTGAATGCCAGCCATGCCTCCTCCCAGGTGAGGCCCCAGGTGTGGTGGAGCAGAGACAAGCCATCCCTGCTGTGTTCCGTACAAATCCCTGGCCCACGGGGCTCATGAGCATAATGAAATGGTTGCTTTTTGCTTAATCCTGGAGCGGTTTGTTATACAATCATAGTAACTTAAACAAGAAGGTCGCAAGGAGTAGTGAGTAGTAACGGACACCAGAACCCGTCTGTCTTACTACCACTCTCCACCCTTGTAACCTTGTGCAAATGATTTAATCTCTTTGTGCCTTGATTTCTCTTTTTTAGAATGTAGATACAAGTAGTACCTACCCCATGAGGGTCACTGTAAGCTCTCAGTAACTTTAAGAATACTCAGAACAGTGCCCGGCATAAAGTAAACCCTCTGGAGATGTCAGCCACTTCTGTCCAAAGCCTTTTCTGACCACAGCAGCCTGTAGGATTCTCTTTGCTCATTCCTCTGGTACTGCTCATCTCTTCCCAGGGACAACTCAGGAGTTATTTAAGCATGTCTTCTCTCCCGGACTGGGTTACTACCATCTCTGGGGCAGGGACCAGCATACACTTGGCATCTCAACAGCACTGGACACAGAACTTTGTACAGAATAGATGTTCTACAAGTATCTGTTTAAAAAAAGGAAAACAATGCAGACAAGCATCTGTGTGGCTCTCATGCTCTCATAATCTCAGTGTTGCCAGAAACAGCAGGGACAGGTGCACAGCTACATCCTCATGGGGTCAGCCCAAGACCGTCCATCTTCCTGCCAATGCTCCCCTTCTTTCACCACCTCACTTACTCTCTAGACTTCCAGTCTTTGGAAGATTTTGGTTCAATGAGTTCTGTTCACCCCAGTGTCAAAGTACGTAAACACCTTAATTATTTTCTGAGAAGCTGTTGCTTGGATCAGGGAATGTACACACAGAGAGACTCCCGGTACTACGCAGAGCTGACCTGGGTGTGAGCAAATGGTCGCTGACTCAGACTGCTGCTGGTATGAGCGTTCTTTGAGGTACGCATTTTGGAAAGTAAATTAGCACTACATATTGGAAACGGTAAAAAATATACACTCAATTCTAAGAATTTGTTTTAAAAAAATAAACCATATGAGCAAAAGGGCTTAGATTGGTGAATCACAGCATTATCCACAGTAGTAAAGGGAAATGGGTATACCAGATAACCAACAACAAAGACTGCTTGGACATATCATGGTCCACATCCATATCCAAATGGCGTGCTATTTCTTCATTCAGCAAAGGTTTAGCAAGTGTGTGCTCTGCACCAGGCATGACTCTATAGATGAGAGATATGCAGAACACAACACCGACAGAAAGGCTAGCCTTGCAAAGCCCCCATGGTGGGTTGGGGCAGGTGGGTAAAGACAACAAATACAGCACATTTTTTTTCATAAAATTACAGTGTTTGGTATGTTGGAGGGTGATACTGGCTGCGGAAAAAAACTAAGCAGAGCAAGAGAATGGAGAGTGTGTGGAGGAAAGGTTTGGGTAGGAGCTCAAAAATTTTAAATAGGCTAGCCAGGGAAGGTCTCATTGAGAAAACGACATCTAAGAAAAGTCGGAGAGGGAAAAAGTTGTGCAGATATGGGGGTAGAGAACATGCTAGAGTGTTCTAGAAAGAAAGAACAGAAAATGCATGGCCCTAACACTGGAGCACATTCTAGAAACAGCAAGGAAGTCACTACCGCTGAAGTGGAAAGGACAGGAGAGAAAGAGGTAGGTAAGGTGAGGCAGGACCTTACTGATCACAGTAAGGACTTTGAAGTTCAGTCTATGGAGGGAAAAGCCCATAGAGGGTTTGGGCTGAAGAGCAACATGATCTGACTTAGGTTTTCAAATAATCACTCTAGCTGCAGTGTTTCGGGCAGACATAAAGGAACAGGTCAAAAGGGGGAGATTTGTTTGGAAGATGTTGCAATATTCCAAGAGCACCGTGGACCATGGTTGAAGCAGTAGCAAGATTCTGGATCTGTAGTGAAGGTAGAGCCAACAGAATCTGCCACCATATTGTAAGGGCCTACTTAGACAGAGGGAGCCATTTTGTTGTTTATGCAGTAAACTTAGATTGACCCTGCCCCTCCCAGAGGAATTTACTAAAAAACAAGTCCAGAAAACCGGTCCCAGGTAGCAAAGCCCAGATACAAGGCTGTGTCAAGCCAGGTGGAGACATCCAATCAGTGGGGTGCACATATATCTACTAGGGTAAATTGAAATCTCATTGGCTACCCGTGTGTGACTCAGCATGACTGTGCAGTTTTCACTGTGTTGCAATCTCATTGGCCCCCTGTGTGTAGCCAGGCTCAACCACGTGGCTTTTCCTCTATAAAAGTTAGTCTGTGAGGCTGAGAGGGGTCGCCTCTTTGTAAGAGACAGCCCCGACTGGTCGGTTTGATTCTTGATGCTTGGTGTGAAATAAAGCTTTGCTTGACTTTCACTTTGTATCAGTCTCGCTCCTTTGATTACGGACCTTTCACTGGGGGCTCTCCGGGATCAAACGACGAGAACTGAGCCAGCATCAGAATTTCTGGGAAAAATCTCCGGAGGTAAGAGGTAAGATCTTGGGATCCTGTCTGTCTGGTTGCAGAGCTCCATGGTGTAGCCCACCGGGGAGAGGCTGGACCCAGCCATGCTCCCCAGGGCTGGAGTGGATGCAGGGATGCCCCATCCCTCCACTAGTAGATCGTCAGGGGGTTCAAGTACCCCGGACAGTCAGAGGGTTCGAGTCCCCCTAAGCGGTCAAGAGATCAAGAAAGTCTCCACCAGTGGCTGGGTAAGGACCGCTGGGCCTGCAGTTGTCTTTGTCTTGTCGTTTTGTCTGTTGTGTTGTTTGTTGTGTTTGCAGGGGACCGAGAAAGTCCCCACCAGCAGCATGCTTTGGATGAGGATCACTGGGTCTGCAGTTGTCTTTGTCTTGTCTTTTTGTTGCCTGTTGTGTTGTTTATTGTATTTGGAGCTGTATTTGGAGAAAAGGGGCAAGTGGGGAGTAAGGGACCTGTGACACCCCTAAATCTTGTTCTCCAGCATTTCAGGATTTTCAAGGTAAAGCTGTCCAGTCGGGTGACAAGGTTTACCCAGGAAAACTAAAAACATGCTGCCAATTAGAGTGGCCCATTTTCTCCACAGGGTGGCTGCTGGAAGGAACGTTTACCTTGGCTCAGATCTATTCTACCCAGAGTACGGTATTTGATTTCCATTGAGACCAAATACCGTACATCGTGGCCTGGTGATATCTGATAGAAGAGCCACCGTCATTGCTCAAGCCTCACCTTCCCCCTGCTAATGAAACCATCTCTCTCCCTCTAAGGCAGGTTAGATCACCAAAACCAGAACAGAAAGATGAGGGGGAACCAAGGAAGAAGACCGTCTTACCCCCATCAGATGTGGAGGATGTGGAATTCCCCCCCCCCCTTATCTGTCCCCTAAACCTGACTCTCGGTTCCTAGACACCCTTACCAATCCACCTATATGCGGTCGGGGTCCACCTATGGGACTACCAAGCAGAAAGACCACCCTGATCCTTCCCCTTACCTCTGTCCCCCTCTGCCTCCCTCTACCTCACCAGTGCCTCTCTGTGAGGTTGCTCTGCCGGATGGGAGAGGGCATCCCCACCTAACCTATATCCCTTTCTCCTCTTCTGACGTCTATAACTGGAAGGCCCAACATAAATCCTTTTCTGTCCACCCTCAGGATTTAACTAGTCTCTTGGAGACTGTCTTTCTTACCCACCAGCCTACCTGGGTGGATATTCAATAGCTCCTTATGGCTGTCTTTAACGCAGAAGAGAGGGATCGTATCATGCGAGAAACCCATAAGGTGATAAGTGAGAGACTTGGCAGGGACCTTGATCCCGGGCGAATGGAGGACTACAGCCCGAAGGAACCCCCCAACTGGGAGCCAAACTCCGATGAAGGTAAGGAGAGCCTACACTTCTACCACCAGGCTCTACTGGGAGGCCTCCGTGCAGCTGCAAGGAGACCCATAAATTTATCTAAAATTAGTGCGGTGACTCAAGGTAAGAATGAGTCTCCGGAAGCTTTCCTAGAAAGGCTTATTGAAGCCTATAAAATGTATAGCCCAATCGATCCTGAGGCACCCGAAAATCAGAGGGCAGTGAATCTTGCCTTTGTCAGTCAGTTAGCCCCAGATATAAGGAGGAAACTTCAGAAAATTGAAGGATTTGAAGGGAAGAATCTGACTGAGTTAGTGGGAATAGCAGAAAAGGTGTTTAACAACAGGGATGCACAAGAGGATGAAAAACAGACAAAAAAATTGGTTAAGGTTTTGGCATTACATGAGGTGGGGAAGAGACAGATGAAAAGAGTTCAGTGGAAAGGGGAAAGGCAGGTAGGGGATGGTAAATGGAAGGAAAAGCCTAAGCACAGAGAAGGCAGGTGGGAAAACTTAGATTCAGATTAGTGTGCTTACTGTAAAGAAAAAGGACATTGGGCCAGGGAATGCCCCAAAAGGAAGACAGCAATGCTGACCACCAGAGCCTGAAGGGGCCGTGGTTCAGAGCCCCTCCCTGAACCTCGGGTAAAAATTGAAGTGGAGGGAAAATCAATTGATTTTTTGGTGGACACAGGAGTCCAATTTTCATCATTACTTAAACCTATGGGGAAACTATCTGGAGAGGAAGTCTGGGTACAAGGGGCGAATGGCACAGAAAGACATAAATGGACAACAGAAAGGACTTTAAATTTGGCCTCAGGAGTAGTCAAGCATCGATTCTTGGTCCTCCCTAATGCCCCATATAACCTGATGGGAAGAGATCTCCTTCACAAACTACGAGCTGGCATTCAGTTCTTGGAAGGAGATACGACTGTAACCTTGAGACAACCCACGGTGTAGGTGTTTGTGGCAGCAGTAGATGAATACCTTCTTTATGAGCCAGTCTCAAAACCAGAGGACACAAGAGAAGGGAGCCTTCTCCAAACCCTATAGGTCGAGTTTCCCAAAGTCTGGGCAGAAGGGAAGCCCCCTGGCTTGGCCAAGGGACAGCCTCCAGTGGTGGTACAATTAAAAGCAACAGCTACAGCTGTTCGAGTCTGGCAGTACTCCCTCCCCTGGGAAGCAAAGAAAGGGATCAGAAAAACATTAATCACCTACGAGGAGACGGGATCCTTGTTCCTTGCAAGTCCCCACGGAACACACCTCTGCTGCCCGTTAAAAAGGCCGAGACTGGGGAGTACCGGCCCGTTCAGGACTTGCGGGAAGTTAATAAACGGGTTGAAGATATCCACCCAATGGGGCCTAACCCCTATACCATCCTCTCCCTCCTGGGTCCCAAAAGAACTGTCTATACCATCTTAGATCTCAAAGATGCATTTTTCTGCATATCTTTAGCAAGGGAGTCTCAACCCCTCTTTGCTTTTGAGTGATATGACCCACAGGAAGGATTCCAAGGCCAGCTCACATGGACAAGACTTCCCCAGGGATTCAAGAATTCACCTGTCATCTTCGATGAGGCCCTACACGAGGATGTGTGTGAGTACAGAACCTCCAACCCAGGAGTCACTCTGTTACAGTATGTTGATGACTTGCTAATAGTTTGTTTGCAGGGTACGAGAGCTCTCTTACAGACTCTGCAGGAAAAAGGGTATCGGGTGTCAGCAAAGAAAGCACAGCTCTGTCAGAGCCACGCCTCTTATTTAGGCTTTGATCTCCATGAGGGAGTGCGTTCGCTGTCTGAGTCCAGGAAACAAGTGATCACCCGATACCCCCGCCCCACCATGCCTCAACAAGTGAGGGAATTTCTTGGGATGGCGGGCTACTGCAGGCTGTGGATACCGTGGTTTTCGGAGATTGCCCGACCTCTCTATGAACTGGCAAAAGGGGGCTCACTATGATAGAGTGGACAGCTGAGGCCGAAGGAGCATTTCGGGAATTACAAACAGCTTTACTGAGTGCCCCAGCATTGGCCATCCCAGATGTTACAAAGCCCTTCCACTTGTATGTGGATGAAAAAGCGGGGGTAGCCAAAGGAGTTTTGACTCAGACTCTGGGGCCTTGGCAAAGGCCAGTAGCCTATCTTAGCAAGAAACTAGATCCAGTAGCGGCTGGGTTTCCCCTCTGACTCCGCATAATTGCTGCCACAGCCCTCCTGGTCAAGGATGCAAGTAAATTGACTTTAGGTCAAAATCTCATCTTGACCACCACCCACGCTATCGAGGGCCTTCTCCGGATCCACCAGACTGATGGATGACAAACGCCCAAGTGACGGGGTATCAGGCCCTCCTCCTCAACGAACCAAGAGTGACCTTCCGGCCCCTGGCGTTGCTAAATCCAGCCACGTTGCTACCAGAGGAGCTGGCTGACCACCCACACAACTGCGGTGAGGTCCTAACCCCAGTCACAGGAATAAGGCCGGACCTCAGAGACATTCCCCTCCCGGATGTGGAGATGACTCTGTTCACAGAAGGGAGTAGCTACATGGTTGATGGAAAGAGGTATGCGGGGGCTGCGGTGGTTTCCCCTGAGCAGGAACTCAGGACGGCAGCCTTGCCACATGGAACCTCGGTGCAAAAAGCAGAGCTGATTGTACTCACCAAGGCGCTGCAGATGGCCAAGGGTAAGACCGCCAACATCTATATGGACAGCAGGTATGCCTTTGCTACTTTCCATATACATGGGGCTATTTATAAAGAAAGGGGCCTATTAACAGCAGAAGGAAAAGGAATTAAAAACAGAGGAGAAATATTGGCTCTCCTCCAGGCTATTTGGGACCCAAAAGAGGTGGCCATTATGCATTGCCCCAGACACCAAAAGGGGACTGATCTGATTTCGAAAGGAAACCAATTAGCAGATCGATCCGCAAAGCAAGCAGCCCGAGAACCAGTGCAAGAGCTGGTTACACTTCCAGCTCCAGCCCTACCAGAAAAAACAAACTATTCAGAGAAAGATTTAAAGATTTAAAGTATTTGCAAAAATGGGCTAAATTGGACTATGAAGGGGACTGGGCTAAGACTAAAACAGGAAAGTTAATTCTCCCTCGAAGACTAGGTAAGAAATTAGTAAGTCAAATACATCAGGGCCCTCCTTTGGGGCCACGCAAACTCAAGGAGCTTATAGGCAAGCAGTTCCAGGTTTCTAAATTAGGGCGTATGTCTCAGGATGTAGTTGATAGATGTGCTCAATGCCAGGCAGTTAATGCGGGAGGAACTAGAATGGGAAGAGGGAAAAGAGAAAGAGGTAAGGAAATGGATTTTACAGAGATGAAACAGGGAAAATATGGACACAAGTATATGTTAGTTTTTGTAGATACCTTTTCAGGCTGGGTAGAGGCTTTTTCTGCCAAACATGAGACGGCAAGAGTGGTAGCCAAAAAACTATTAGAAAAAATAATTCCTAGGTTTGGGCTGCCTCTCGCGATCAGGTCAGACAACGGCCCTGCGTTTGTGAGTTCAGTCTCACAGGCATTGGCCAAGGCCGTGGGCACTAACTGGAAACTACATTGTGCCTACCGGCCCCAGAGTTCTGGGCAAGTAGAGAGAATGAACCGGACTCTTAAAGAGACCTTGACAAAGCTAATTCTGGAGACTGGCGGTGGATGGGTTGATCTCCTTCCTTTCGCCCTCCTCAGGGCACGGTGTACACCCTACTTAAACAAGGTGACCCCATTTAAAATAATGTTCGGGAAACAGCCCCCCCCCCGCCCCCACTCTGCCCTCGGCTACAAGAGGTTGCCCTAGCAGAAATTAGCAGAAATGACTGATCAGTCTGTACTCCAGTCACTGCAGGCATTACAGTCTGTCTTAAAAAGGGCTCACACGGGGATCCAAACTGCCCACACTGAGACAGAGATGGAGGTGGAGCCACATCCTTACCAACCCAGGGACTTGGTTTGGATACGTCGCCATCAAGTGGGAAACTTGGAGCCTCGCTGGAAGGGACTGTTTACTGTCATCCTGACCACCCCCACGGCAATGAAAGTAGAAGGCATCAGGGTCTGGATTCACTCAGCTCATGTCAAATGAGCCGAAAGAGACTCTTAATGTCATAAAACAAACCGAGGGGGTGGGGGGGGAAGGAGGTTGGGAGAGGGTGGTGGGGTTACATTATATGTTTAAATTTAAAAAAAATAAATTTAATTAAATAAAAAAATTTTTTAAAATAATAAAGAAGAGATTGGAGACACACACACACAAAAAAAAAAACAAGCCGAGAACGAGGACGCGCCCCAGAGATGGAAGCCCAGCCGATGGACCTCGCTGACCATGGACTAAAGCTAAGACTCAAAAGACTATGAGTTCATTGTTGCTCCTATTGTTGCCTGTTTGTGTGAGAGCTTCTGAGTCACCTCATAAGACAAAAGGGTATAGGTGGGAAATTAGACGAACGGAATTAAAAAAAATGGAAAAGGTTATACAAAGCGGTGAATGGCTAACTCATCAGCCGACTGTGCACTAATGTTACTTTTTGGCCCCCGGATTATAAATGCCCTACTGTCATTTGTACAAAAGAAAATTAGAGCAATAAAAATGTTAGTCTTACATGTTCAATATAACCCCTTACAACAGGAGAATATAGAACATGCAGAAAAATGAAATTGGACCATTTCCTTACACCACACACGAAAATAGACTCAAAATGGATGAAGGACCTCAACGTGAGAAAGGAATCCATCAAAATCCTTGAGGAGAACACAGGCAGCAACCTCTTCGACCTCAGCCGCAGCAACTTCTTCCTAGGAACAACGCCAAAGGCAAGGAAAGCAAGGGAAAAAATGAACTATTGGGACTTCATCAAGATCAAAAGCTTTTGCACAGCAAAGGAAACAGTCAACAAAACCAAAAGACAACTGACAGAGTGGGAAAAGATATTTGCAAATGACATATCAGATAAAGGGCTAGTATCTAAAATCTACAAAGAGCTTAGCAAACTGAACACCCAAAGAACAAATAATCCAATCAAGAAATGGGCAGAGGACATGAACAGACATTTCTGCAAAGATGACATCCAGATGGCCAACAGACACATGAAAAAGTGCTCCACATCACTGGGCATCAGGGAAATACAAATCAAAACCACAATGAGATACCACCTCACACCAGTCAGAATGGCTAAAATGAACAAGTCAGGAAATGACAGATGCTGGCGAGGATGTGGAGAAAGGGGAACCCTCCTACACTGTTGGTGGGAATGCAAGCTGGTGCAACCACTCTGGAAAACAGCATGGAGGTTCTTCAAAAAATTGAAAATAGAGCTACCTTATGACCCTGCAATTGCACTACTGGGTATTTATCCTAAAGATACAAACGTAGTGATCCAAAGGGGCACGTGTACCCGAATGTTTATAGCAGCAATGTCCACAATAGCCAAGTTATGGAAAGAACCTAGATGTCCATCAACAGATGAATGGATAAAGAAGAAGTGGTATATATATATGATGGAATACTATGCAGCCATCAAAAGAAATGAAATCTTACCATTTGCGACGACATGGATGGAACTAGAGCGTATTATGCTTAGCGAAATAAGTCAACTGGAGAAAGACAACTACCACATGATCTCCCTGATATGAGGAAGTGGAGATGCAATGGGGGTGGGAGTTAAGGTGGTAGGAAAAGTAAAAATGAAAGAAGATGGGATCGGGAGGGAGAAAAACCAAAAGAGACTCTTAATGTCATAAAACAAACTGAGGGGGCTGGGGGGAAGAGGGGTTGGGAAAGGGTGGTGGGGTTACATTATATGTTTAAATAAAGCTTAAATAAAGTGAAAAAAAAAGAAAAAGAACTAGCTGAAAAGTCAAGGACTTGACTAATCTCCAAAGAAAAGGGGGGAATGTAAGGGCCTACTTAGCCAGAGGGAGCCATTTTATTGTTTATGCAGTAAACTTAGATTGACCCTGCCCCTCCCAGAGGAATTTACTAAAAAACAAGTCCCAGGTAGCAAAGCCCAGATACAAGGGCATGTCAAGCCAGGTGGAGACATCCAATCAGTGGGGTGCACATATATCTACTAGGGTAAATTGAAATCTCATTGGCCACCCGTGTGTGACTGAGCATGACTGTGCAGTTTTCACTGTGTTGCAATCTCATTGGCCACCTGTGTGTAGCCAGGCTCAACCACGTGGCTTTTCCTCTATAAAAGTTAGTCTGTGAGGCTGAGAGGGGTCGCCTCTTTGTAAGAGACGGCCCCGACTGGTCAGTTTGATTCTCGATGCTTTGCGGGAAGTAAAGCTTTGCTTGACTTTCGCTTTGTATCAGTCTCGCTCCTTTGATAATGGACCTTTCAATATTGGATCCAGGGTGTGACCAAAAAGCAGAAGTTAAGAAAAACTGTCATTCTAAATCCTGTGTGGAAGGAAATGCAATGGCAGAAAAGGTTCAGAATGTATTCCTAATTGAAGAAACATATTACAAAACAATGTTCAAAATGATTCTATTTTTTTAAATGATTTTATTTTTGGAAGAGAAAATACATAGGTATATTTACAAATACAAAAAAGGCTTGAAGGATATCTGTTGAATTTTGTTACCTCTGGAGTAGAATTACTGACAGTTTTTATTTTCTTCTTTTGCCTATTTTTAATTTCTACTCTCCCAACATGAAAACATATTGCTTTTTAACTCATAAAAATAGAACTAAGTCATTTTAACTTGCACCTCCTCCCCTTCTTCCTAAATCTAGGTCTGTCAATATAGGATCTTCTTCTAGATAACTTCAGGATTTCCTCTGTTTTCCTGGTGGAATTAGAGCTACTTAAGACATTATAGCTCCAAAGAGAGAAGACAGTAAATATTTAGAAATCCTTGTATTATTTCCCAGAAGCAATCTCAGGTAGAAGGGGGAGGGTGTCTGTGCCTCATGAACTCAGAGTTAGAAGATGCTTGGGAAAATTTCAGTGGCAAAATACAGTACAGTAATGTTTGAGTTTTCAAGTCATACCAAATTATTTCACATAAGATAGAGCCAAGAATGGTATTAAGAATGACTGGAGGGGCGCCTGGGTGGCTCAGTGGGCTAAAGCCTCTGCCTTCGGCTCGGGTCATGATCCCAGGGTCCTGAGATGGAGCCCCACATTGGGCTCTCTGCCTGCTTCCTCCTCCTCCTCTCTCTCTCTCTCTCTCTCTCTCTGCCTGCCTCTCTGCCTACTTGTGATCTCTGTCTGTCAAATAAATAAATAAAATCTTAAAAAAAAAAAAAGAATGACTGGAGATGACTGCCTTGCTGTTGCTCTGCCTCTTACTTTCAGAGAAGAGACAAGATTGTATGGGTGGGAAAACGGAGAAAACATGCCACAGCTCAGACTGTTAGCATGATAGGTGGGTGGAGAGAAGACAAAAGAGTGTGAGGGAACATTCAGGGACTTCTACCTGGAGGCTGTGGAAGTGATCTCAGTTCCAAAGAAAGAGAAGGGAAGGATGAGAGCAGGCACAAAGAACAAAGGAGAACACCCCAGGTTAAGTAAAAGTTTTGTTACTTCTATATCTATCCAATAAATGACAGCTTCCCCCAGAGAAAGCCCCTTAGCAGTGTTTGAATATCCTCTTAATAGGAGGACCTATTACTTCTGGCACCTGTCTACCCAGTCACTTTGTCCATGGGAAGTTTTCCATTTCTCTAACACAAAACTCTATTCAAGTTAGGATTATTTAACTGATCCTTTTCTTCTTTTAAATGAACAGTTAAAACAACAACTTCTAAATTATGTGCTTGATGATATTTATGTTTAAGAAACGAATTCTTTAGCACAATACTTTCAACATTGCCAGTCTCCCAGTTAATGATTTAATAAATGACTCTTACTTTTGGTTTGGGTAAATATTTCTTTCTCCATTATAATTTATTCTCTTATGGGAGCCATAGACTGCATCATAAACTTAACACAGACAATTGTTCTTAGTTTATTTTATTCAATATTAGTTGAAACTACCTATAGCATCCATTGGGGGAGATAATGGAATTCTTTTTTTCTAGAAAGTCTCTACTCCTATGACAGTCAAAGAATGAGCATTTTATATACTCTGGACCTGGGTCTACCCGAGTTCTCAAATTGTGCACATTTAGAAGCAGGCATGAAGGCAATTCTCTGCCATTCTATAAATACCCAGCCTTTGTCACTGCCTTCGCTATAGAGAGAAAACTCCCCAGGGCAGGAGTTGGTGGGCATTTGTCTGGGAAGTTTGAGGGAGCTCATGGAGAAGACATGACCACCAGAAGACCTGTGAGCTGGACCCAGGCAATCAGAGGCCCCTCACCCCCTTACCTGTCCTTGCAATATGGGGTCTACTTGTTTTTCCTGCTCCCAGAGACTGTTCCAAGGACATAGCCTTGAGATAATAATATGGTGTTGAGAGCATTTGTCTGCATGGCCTATGGGACTGAACCCAGTCAGAGCCTCTACATAAACCTTTAACATGTGGTGGGCAGCTGCGAGGATCCACTCATCTTGCTGCAGCCCAAGATGAACCTCATAGGTAAGTTCCCTTTGATTAATAAAGCAGCTACCTACCAACCTGGAGTGACCTGCATGTTTTCTTCAGCCTCTCCTGCCCTCCCAGGAGAGGACCCAGTTTCCTATTTCACCCAGGAAACTCCAAAGGAGGTTATGAACCACCAGCAAGTCAGCCGGTAAACAGAGTCAGGGACCAGTGACCAGACATGTATGACACAGGCTAACATGACATTTGGGTTCAAATGTTTTCCCCTCCATAATAAAAGCATTATCATCAGTCACAACAGATACAGTCCACGGAGTGTCAAATCATGCCTACCATGGACTGAAGAGGTGTGCTCTTCTGTGCGCTCCTTGAAGGTCAACACCAATGTCAAGAATCCCATCATGAGAAGGTTGTGATATTCCTCCCACCTTTCACCCCACTCCACACATCTCTCTAGCTCTCTTCCCTCCACTGGGCTTTTCCCAAAGCATGTGTAACAACTTAACTTACTAAATACTTACAGTATCTTGTTCAGTGCATGTCTCCCTCCCATACAATGCAATCTCTGACTGTTTCCCAGTTACTAGTCCAGTGTGTGTACTCAATAAATATTTAGAGAAGGATGAATGGATTGTCCCCCACTGCCTAGAACACAGTTGAATACATGAGGGGATCCATGGGTTTACACATTTTAAGTCATTTAATCCCATGTGATGGGCATTATTAGTCCATTTGACAGACAAGAAAACTGAGACACCTAAAGATTCAGCAGTTTGTTCAGAGTTGTGAGAGTGGTTAACAGTGGAGAGAGGATGCAAACAGTTCCGTCTAGTGTCAAAGCTCCTATAACTATGCTAGACCAAAATGGGCTGTTCAATGTGGAGTTTGGAAACAGATCCACTGAGAATATATATGGATGTATATGTGTACATTTAATTACAGCTTGTAAACACCAGTCACAAAGTTTAGAGACAAAAATCTAAGATCTGGCCCATCTTCTCTCTTTTTTCGAATCGAGGTATAATTGACCTATAACATTATATGAGTTTCAGGTATACAACACAATGATTTGATATTTGTTTATATTGCAAAATGATCACAGTCAGTCTAGTTAACATCCGCCACCATAGGTAGTCAGAAAATGTTTTTTTTTTCTTGTGATGAGAACTTTCAAGACACACTGCTGACAATTTTTACATAGGCAATACAGAATTATTAGCTCTAGTCACCTTGCCATACATTACATGCCTCAGGACTTGTTTATGACTGGAAGTTTATAACTTTTGACCCCTTCACTCATTTCACCACCACTCCCAACCCTCGCCTCTGGCAGTTACTAATTTATTCTCTGTATCTATGAGCTTGGTTGTTTTGTTTTTCCTTTTTTCCCTTAGATTCCACATGTAAGTGAGTTCATGTGGTATTTGTCATTTTTTGTCTGACTTATTTCACAGAATAATGTCCTCAAGTTCCCTGCTTATTGTTGCAAATGGCAAGATTTCCTTGTGGGTTTTTTTATGGCTGACTAATAGTCCACTGTACCTATATACCACAATTTCTTTATCTTTTAACCCATCAATGGACACTTCGGTTGTTTCCGTGTCTTGACTTTTGTAAATAATGGGTGCAGTGAAAATGATCCTGAAGATAAATTTTCCAGTTAGTGTGTTCGTTCTCTTTGGATAAATATCAGGAAGTGGAATTGCTGATCCTATGGTAGTTTGATTTTTAATTTTTTGAGAATCCTTCACATTGTTTTCTGCAGCAACTGTGCCAATGTGTGTTTCCCCCAACAGTGCACAAGGATTCCCTTTTCTCCACATCCTCACCAACACTTGTTACCTTTTGTCTATTTGAGAGCAGCCATTCTAACCAATGTGAGGTGACATCTCACTGTGGTTGATTAATGATGCTGAGTATCTTTTCATGTACCTGTTGGTTGTCTCTTGGTCTTCTTTGGGAAAATGTATATTCTAACCTTTAGCCATTTTTTAAAAAATCCGACTGCCTGGGTTTTTTTTTCTCTTATTGGTTTATATGAGTTCTTCATATATTTTGGATATTAATGTCTTCTCAGATATGATTGGCTAGTATTTCCTCCCATTTAGTAGGTTTTCTTTTTATCATATTAAAAGCTTCTTCACAGCAAAAGAAACCATCAACACCATTGAAAAAAAGTTGAAATAGAACTGCCATATGATCCAGCAATTCCACTTCTGGATATTTATCCAAAGAAAATGAAACACTAACTTGAAAATAGATCCCCATCTCTAGCAAAGAGGAACTTTCTGCTTTTCTAAAACATACCAAAGAAGGAGGTCAGTGCAAAATTCCCTGTTAAGATATTGCAGAGCTATGCCATTTTGATATGAATGCATATGCCTTAGTGCTTAGTGCTTTCCTGCTGCAACTAAATCCTCATCCTTCTTGTCCTAATCTATGGAAACAGTAAGAAGTTACCCTCATTTTATGATATCCTTTTACATACCTCAAGGTAGCTAATAGTTTTTGTATTGGAAGGGGCCCATGATTAACGGGACTTAAAAGATGCTGAAAATATATAAAGCAATTCTTATTTGCAGTGAGTTGTTCATTAACATTTGTATTTGCCTCCTTTGGTGGATATCTGGAACTGTGTTGCAATAATTTTTTCTTACTGTTACGGGTTGAATTGTGCCCCTCTAAGAAAAGATGTGTTGAAGTCTTAACCTCCAGTACCTCTGAACGTGTCTTTATTTGACAATAGGGTCACTGCGGATGTAATTAGTTAAGATGAGGTCATATTAGAGTAGAGTGGGTCCTGATCCAGTATGGCTAGTGTCCTTGCAAGACAGCCACGTGGAGACACACACGGGAGAAATCCATGTGATGACAAAAGCAGAGACTGATGTTATGCGGTCACACCCCATGGAAGGCCAAAGATTGCCAACAAAGCACCAGAAGCTAGAAGAAGAAAGGAAGTCTTCCCCGACAGACTTAGGGACAAGCATGGATCTGTTGACACCTTGAATTTGGACTTTTGGCCTCAAGGACTATGAGATAATAAAGATCTCTTGTTTTAAGCCACCTGGTTTGTGGTGCTTATACAGCGGCCTTAGGAAACTAATACAATTATATAAATGGGTTTTTTTTTTTGATCAACTATCTAACTTGTATTGATCTGGATGAAAGTGTCTCTCCACATTTCACCCATTTCCTCTGGTCTTGAGAGACTTGGGAACCTTCTGAATGAAGAGGCTATTTTCAGAAATAGTAATGAAAGTTTCAATTTCGGATGCATTTAATTATAATTTAAAAATGAATAGCACTTCTTCCAAAAAGATCTATCCTAAATCCATCTGGGATTCAAAGAGGCACTGAACTCAAAGGACTCAACTACTGCCACAATCCTTAATAGATATCCAATTCTCTCTAAGAATAGCAGAGCATTATTCCAAAATTAAAATAATCACTAAAGCTGGGTGACAGAATGCCTTTATGTGTGCCTCTACAGGCCTGGCTATGCCAGATTTAATTAAGGGGTTTTATTTGCATCAATAAATTATTATCCAAGGTAAAATTAAAGTTATTCGATTTGTTCACACTCAATTTCGTTTAGGTGTACAATTAGTGGTTTAAGTCTATTGCAAAATAATTCAGCCAAGAAATCAATTTTAGCACCTACAAAAAGCCCAACCAAGCTATAATTACAATCTTCCAAATGCTAATTGCATACAGTTTTGGATAGGAAATATACATATATATCATCCCACTGTTTACCACCAAAAAATTATGCTTGCATAAAACATGGGAAAATTATCTTCATTATTTACAACCCTCTAAAGTCTAACATATTCCTTTTAGGGCCCCTTTGGATGGGTCCGCATTAGAAATTATTGTCTTCCTGTATATGAACCCTTTACTCTTCTTGTGCAGTCAGAAGCTAAAATGGGCTGAAGCAGAGATCTCCAAAGTAGGAGGCAGCAGGGGCCAGAGATCAAAGCAGGAGCTGGGACCTCAGTGCAGAGCCTAAGTTTTGGGGGAATTTCTGTTGCCTGGAGTGTCAACATATTCTCATCAATAAGAGAAAAGGTCACAGGTTGGGGGGATGGGCAGGTAATGGAATAATTGATGAAAACGATATTCATTTCCAAATAGAAAATTATATACATGCTCCAGGCAGGCCAGAAGGTGACCATACTTGATGAAAAACAGTGAGAAGTAAGACGACATTCAGCAGATTGTTCTGGGAGTCTTAATGGCCTCTAGAGTTTTCTGTATCTAAAAATACTGGACAAATTATTTGGAGCAATGTAAGAATGCAAAGGTAGTACCCACTTGAGTTGGATTTGCTATTTTGACAATATTCCCTTGCTATCTGCCAACACCATACTCCCGGTGACAATGATGCTGAGCATTTGCATAGCAAGTCACAGTTTACAAAGGTCCAACATGTGTATCTCTCCCTGGGAGGTCCATTTGCAAGTGATTATTACTGCCATATCTATTTTTCAGTCAGAGAGGAAAACAAGTGAATTGAAGAAGAAATAGGACTTGAGAAAGTGGGTGATTCAGCCAAGACCCCACAGCCACTCTGGTACTATATTTTGATATTACACATATTGGACATTTACATCTCACGAGCAGTGGCAAATGCTACAACAAACAGAAATCCGCTATCGTATTTATTGTAAAGAATTACTCTGTATATTATTTCCATGTCACACTTCTTGCACGGGACTATGGGGAGAAATTCCTAAATATTTTAGCACCATAAAGAACTGTTCTCCTGAGCATTGGAGACCCTCGCATTCTCCCTCTGGAAAAATGAATGTATGTTCTTCTGGGCCACTTTCATTCATAATGACACTTAGGTGTCTCTTCAAGGTGCTCAGGTTTTGAAAGGGAAAAGCAAGGACTGATTCAGGGAATGAAAATGGGAAAAGTAGGGGGAGAAGGTAAAACTGAGGAGAACAGGAAGGTGTCAGCTTCCCCTGACACTGACCACTGTTTGGTTCACTTGTGGAGAATTTCGAGTGGCTCTGGCACTAAGTCTGGTGGTTCACTTGTGGAGAATTTCGAGTGACTCTGGCACTGAGTCTGGTGGTTCACTTGTGGAGAATTTCGAGTGACTCTGACACTGAGTCTGGTGGGGAGATGGAGACAAATGCAGTGTATTTAGGGCAAGAATGGTGAGCAGTTAAGAAAGATTTCTCGGAGTTGTTGAACGAACTGGAGGTGTTCAGTCTTGATTGGAGAAGTCTTTGAGGAAACACAATACCTGCTTTCTATGATGTGGAGGGCCAGTATATAGAAACACACAAGTTTTTTGGTGAATACGTGGGGCATAGTAAGATCATTGGAAAAGAACACCAGTTCCTTTCGATTTAAGAAAAATCATTTTAACATTGCGTTAACAGCAGACAGCAGAGAAGTAATCATCGGGGTGTCTTGTGGAACTTTCCATTCTTGGCTGGAAGTATCCAAGCAGTGACTGGAGAGCTGTCCCAGTGACTGGAGGCACCATTTGGTTCAGCCACATGGCCCTGGGGTCTCTTCTAGCTCTAAATGCTGATGACTCTACAAATAAGTTCTGCTTGCCTCCTGGGTTTTATTACTCCTTGGTATTTGCTAGAGACCTCTCCATGGGGCAGTAATCCTGTCTCCCTTCTATTATCTCATGGTCACTTCAGTGTATTATTTCTTTCCTCTAGCTCCTTGGCTCTAAAGAGTGATGCTAAACTTTGAAGGAATCAGGAAGTTCTGATGGAAAATTTTTACTAATTGCTGATGTATTTCTTATCTTACTCAGTAGACTTTTGTGCCCTCTCTGTACCTCACAGTGGTATGCATTTAATGAAGTTGTAATGGGTGGATGAATGAGTGTGAAATTAGCTTGGCAGCTAATTATGAAAACAAAATTCCAGCCTTTAAGGAGAAAAGAAAAGGGAGTAATCCAGAAAATTTTTCAACCTTTTAAAGCAGGTCTAAATTACAAATTAATTAACAACAATATTTCACGATTTTTAAACATACTCTCAGCAAACTGGAAACAGAAAATTTCCTAAAATGATTTTTTATAAGTAGGCTCTATGGCCAGTGAGAGGCCCAGTGGGGGGCTTGAATTCACGACCCTGCGATCAAGACCTGAGATGAGATCAAGAGTCGGACGCTTAAGGGACTGAGTCACTCAGGCAGTCCCCTACAATGACTCTTAAAAAAAAACTATAAAAATATGTAGCATGCTACAGCATGCTAAATGGTGAGATATTAAAAACAATTTCTTTAAAATCAAATAATACAGGAATGCTTGCCATTGCCATCTCCAGTAAACATTTTAATAAAGGTTCTACACTGTGTGATAAGACAAGAAAAATAAGGTGTAAAGAACACAGAATAAAAAACAAAACTGGTAAAATTCCTAAGTGATATGTTTACCCCAGAAAACGCATTAATTGGATATAAAATCAATATGCAAAAGTCAACTGTATTAACTGTACACCAGCCATTAACAGTAAAAGAAAAACAAAATAAAAAATAACAATTTATAAAAGCAACCAAAAAGGTGTAGGCATAAAGTATCTAAGAATTAATAGGTGTAAAGAACCTATAAGAAATGACAAAGGATTAAAGGACTTTTTTTGTAGATTTACTTTTGACTTTATTTTCTTTTATCTTCAGTCAATTTTTTAAATTTAATTTTATTTTTTCAGTGTTCCAAGATTCATTGTTTATGCACCACACCCAGTGATCTCTACAATACGTGCCCTCCTTAATACCCATCACCAGGCTCACCCAAACTCCCATCCCCCTCCCCTTTAAAACCCTCAGTTTGTTTCTCAGCATCCACAATCTCTCATGGTTTGTCCCCGCCTCCAATTTCCTCCAACTCACTTCTCCCCTCCATTTCCCAGCGTCCTCTGTGTTATTCCTTATGCCCCACAAGTAATTGAAACCATATGATAATTGACTCTCTCTGCTTGACTTATTTCACTCAGCGTAATCTCCTCCAGTCCCAGCCATGTTGATAAAAAAGTTGCGTATTCATCCTTTCTGATGGAGGCATAATACTCCATTGTATATATGGGTCATATCTTCTTTATCCATTTGTCCGTTGAAGGGCATTGATTCTTTCCACAGTTTGGCAACTGTGACCATTGCTGTTATGAACATTGGGGTACAGATGGCCCTTCTTTTCACTGTCTATATCTTTGGGGTAAATATCCAGTAGTGCAATTGCACGGTCATAAGGTAGCTCTATTTTTAGTTTCTTAAGGAATGCAAATTGGTGCACCTACTTTGTAGTTTTGTGGTGTTTTTTTTTAAAGGAAAATGCTCTTGAACCAGTGTGATATTTCCCTAAACTTGTCCATTCATTCTGTTGATGGTACGTTACTGAACTACATTTATTATAGAATGATCAAAAATACAATTGGAGTGTCATGGACTTCATGTTTTAAGATGAAAAGATTGGGGCGCCTGGGTGGCTCAGTGGGTTAAAAGCCTCTGCCATCGGCTCAGGTCATGCTCCCAGGGTCCTGGGATCGAGCCCCACATCGGGCTCTCTGTTCAGCAGGGAGCCTGCTTCCTCCTCTATCTCTACCTGCTTCTCTGCCTACTTGTGATCTCTGTCTGTCAAATAAATAAATAAAATCTTTAAAAAAATGAAAAGATTTCTTTTGATGGCTGCATAGTATTCCATCGTATATATATACCACATCTTCTTTATCCATTCATCTGTTGATGGACATCTAGGTTCTTTCCATAACTTGGCTATTGTGGACATTGCTGCTATAAACATTCGGGTACACGTGCCCCTTTGGATCACTATGTTTGTATCTTTAGGATAGATACTATGCAGCCATCAAAAGAAATGAAATCTTACCATTTGCGACGACATGGATGGAACTAGAGCGTATTATGCTTAGCGAAATAAGTCAACTGGAGAAAGACAACTACCACATGATCTCCCTGATATGAGGAAGTGGAGATGCAACGGGGGTGGGAGTTAAGGTGGTAGGAAAAGTAAAAATGAAAGAAGATGGGATCGGGAGGGAGACAAACCAAAAGAGACTCTTAATGTCATAAAACAAACTGAGGGGGGTGGGGGGAAGAGGGGTTGGGTGAGGGTGGTGGGGTTACATCATATGTTTAAATAAAGCTTAAATAAAGTAAAAAAAAATGAAAAGATTGAGAATTGGTTTGAGGAGATTTATTTACTTGACAGACAGAGATCACAAGTAGGCAGAGAAGCAGGCAGAGAGAGAGGAGGAAGCAGGCTCCCTGCTGAGCAGAGAGCCCGATGCGGGGCTCGATCTCAGGACCCTGAGATCATGACCTGAGCCGAAGGCAGAGGCTTAACCCACTGAGCCACCCAGGTGCCCCTGGTTTGAGGAGATTTAATGGGAAGGGTATTCTCTCCCATATTTATTAAAATTATAAGGTCTATAAAGACCTCAGGTGGAATATAGGTAGTACCACCATAATGACATCACTGGTCATAATTAATAGTCAAATTAAGGGATTAATTGTAAAATAATCCAGGTAACTATTGTTCAGAATATGCATTGCTCACTTTATGTCTGAGCCACATAAGAACTACTCAGGATTCTTGGTTGTAAACACCAGGAAAAGGATTTCTCAGAGGCTATGAAGTAACTCATGGAACTTCAGGGAAGCCTGATTAGCCAGGTTGGAAAACCAGACATGACAGATGGTAGCTGGTGAAGGTCATGTTTCAGGAATCACCTTGTTAGGGGACCCCAGCTTCTGTCTAGTGCTTCCAACCCTACACCATCCCTATGTCCTCTCCTCTCTTACTTCACATACCAGGTCTTTGCTGGGAGCATCCAGTGGCCAGGTTTTTTTTTTTTTTTAAGATTTCATTTATTTATTTGACAGAGAGAGACACAGCAAGAGAGGGAGCACAAGCAGGCAGAGTGGGAAAGGGAGAAGCAGGCTTCCCACTGAGCAGGGAGCCTGATGTGGGGCTTGATCCAAGGACCCTGGATCATGACCCAAGCCAAAGGCAGCCGCTTAACGACTGAGCCACCCAGGCGCCCCCAGTGGCCAGGTTTAAGCCACACACCTAGCTCTTTGCTGCCGGGATTCAGTGTGGGCACACAGTCTGATCTTTTTGGTCTTTGGATTCCATAAACTTAGGAGAGGGATACAAATGCTAGGTACTGCAGATGAATGAATGAATGAATGAATGAATGAATGAATGAATGAATGGGTGAATGAATGACTAGAAGGGGAAGGAAGAAGGAAGGAGTGAGAAAGGAGAGGAGAGGAGAATGGGAGGTTAAAATTATCTGCATTGCTTTTTACAAATGGCTTCTGGGATGCATGGGTGGCTCAGCTGGTTAAACATCTGACTTGATTTTGGCTCAGGTCATGATCTCAGGGTCATCAGACTCCGCACTCAGCAGGAAGTCGGCTTGAAATTCTCTCTCTCCCTCTGCCCCTACTCCTGCTTTAACACATCCTCTCTCTCTATCTTTCTCTCTCTCTCGCAAATAAATAAAAAAATCTTTAAAAAAATGTTGGCTTCTGAAGCCCATCTAAGACTGAATCTAAATTTCTGAAGTTGGTAGGGAGAGAGAGTTTTGACAGGTAACTTCCATTTACTTAACTTGTCCATCCGGTGATATTTTCAAATTTGAGAATTATTGGGTAAATAATGCAGTTCCACAAATCTGCTTACTCTTTCTGTGACTTTGAATGACTTAAGTTTGCTATTTGAAGGTTGGGACATGTCCTAAAAGGGTTCCAAATTTCTTTTCCTCCCAGTTGTGTCTTTATTCGTCTCTACATGCATTTCTTGAAGATGCATAGCAGCTAGTTTAATCTAAGAATGAACAGCTTTAGGATTTGAATACTTAGAACCTCAAGAAGATAAATATCCTGAGTATTTAAAATAAACAGTAATAGCTGTCACTTAACTAGCAAAGCCTACGTGTCCTGCACTGTTCTAAGCATTCCCCATGTCTTATCTAATTTATCCTTCTGTGAACTCAGAATCCCCATTTTACAGATGAAAAAACTGAAGCTTCAAGCTTTTTAACCTGATCTAATGAATGGAGTATCAGAGGTTTGAGTCTAAGTAATTTTCTCAATAGCCTCAACCACTATTTAATTCATCAGAGGAAAGATAAATTTAAAAATTCATTTAAATTCATTTATTGGCCACAAATAAATCACACAGTAAAAACAGACAAAACAGGGGCACCTGGGTGGCTTAGTCTGTTAAACATCTGCCTTCGGCTTAGGTCTGTTGTCAGGGTCTTGGGATTGAATCCCGTATCAGGCTCCCTGCTCAGCAGGGAGTCTGCTTCTCCCTCTCCTTCTGCCTCCCTCCTGCTCTTGCTCTCTCTCTCACTCTCTCAAATAAATGAATAAAATATTTTAAATAATAGAGCAAAATAAACAAAGATTTATCACCACTAAAATGGTCTCTTACTTTGGCCTTGCTAAATCTGCTTTCCTATATTGCTATCAGTGGCTAACCAGCACATTAACAAAAGTTTGTTACTCACTGAGTCCCTGTGAATTCCCAAGGTCCACCTGGTCTGCTGTCCCTTGCCTCTCAGCAAGGCCAGCTTCTCTATGGATCCTTTAGCAAGAAGACTTCCTTTTTGGAGCTGTATCTTATCTCCTATCCTTACAGAGCAGCTCTCTACTAGAGAAGAATAAAGAAATCTGATCTTATATAATTCTCTATACTCCCCCACCCCCTTAAGGATTCAGCCTGGTTAAATATCACTGATTCACTTAAAAGAAGAATTTAAATAAAATCAAGTTTTTAAAATACACCCTACATATTAAATAATTGGGAACAAAAACATGCTATGGGGTCAGAACAGGCATACTGATTGATAAGAGAATGGGTGTACTGGTTGAGCAGTATGGCTGAAAGATCTGGCCATCCAAGGGCTCACCAAGTGTTTCTCACCTGCTCAGCATAGGGGTCAACAAGAGAAAAACAGGAGGTGCCCCCTGCCCATCCTGGTACCTAACACACTCAGGCAAATGACACTAGCTATCACACAGAACAAAAGTAGACAGTATATGCAAAAGAGCTAGATTGGCTCTTCCCATAAACAGATGCGGGAGAATGTGGACTGGATGACAGAGTGTTGGGTGATTCACACATAACTGGTTGAACAAACACACCCAACAACGCAGATTAGTGAGCAAATGTCAGCCTCTGGTGAGGTCTCAATCGGCTCTCTCCTCATCCCAGTCTTGTCCAGCGTTTTTATTCATGATTCGGATACAAGAGGGGTCATATAGTTGACCAGATGTATGTCACCATGAAACTAGGAATGACAGTCAAGACATCGAATAACAGAATCAGAATCCTAAAGCCCACACACAGTGTTGCTCTGATCTGCCAGCCTGGTCGGGGGTGTTGTGTCCAGATGGAAGGAAGGGATGTGCTCATCGTGTCCAATGCTGTACTTACCACACCTGTGGTGGTCTTTCAGGGGCAGCACATCCTAAGGGGAACTTCAAAGTAGAGCAGACTCTAGCCAACGTGACCAGGAAATGTGACTGGAAACCAGTGTAACTAAGGGCAGATGTGACCTCTAGCATAGGAGAGGTAGGCTAAGATTTCACGAGATCCATTGCCATACATTTAAGGGAATACCTATGAAACAAAATAGGACTTTCAGCTTATTCTGCAGCATTCCACAAATTTGAACTTAGATAAGACAGGATTTGACTTTACGGGAAAGAAAAGGAGTATCGAGGGGCACCTGGGTGGCTCAGTCAGTTAAACATCTGCCTTTAGCTCAGGTCATGATCCTGCTGGGGGGTCCTGAGACAGACTCCCACATGGGGCTCCTTGCTCAGGGGGGAGTCTGCTTCTCCCTCTCCTTCTATCCCTCCTCCCCCCATTTGTGCACCCACGTGCTGTCTCTCAAATAAATAAATAAAATATTTTTTAAAAAAGAAAAAGAACATGACTTAGTACCTATCTAGTGCCAGAAACTGTGCTTACCAATTTCATAATAATTCTCCTATCAAAAAAATAAGATACTTATTTTTTAAAAGATTTTATGTATTTATTTGTTAGAGAAAGAGAGAACACAAGCAGGGGGAGCAGCAGAGGGGGAGGGAGAAGCAGGATCCCCGCTGAGCAGGGAACCTGATGCGGGACTCAATCCCAGGGCCCTGGGATCATGACCTGAGCCAAACACAGATGCTTAACAGACTGGGCCACCCAGGTGCCCCGGTACTTATTATTTTCCCATGTTATGTGTTGTTCTATTTATCTATTACTAAATAGCAAACTGTTACAAAACTTGTAGCTTAAAATAACCACATATTCTTCTTCTGTGGCAGCTGTCTGTGGGTCAGGAATTTGGACAAGGAGAGCTTACCTCTGCTCAGTGATGCTTGGGGCCTTGGCAGGAATGACTTCAATGGCTGGGGGCTGTTCAGGCATCCCTCTCTGTCTTTCCATCCAGCTCCCAAAGGTGGGCTTCCTCATAACATGGCACCCTTGGGATGGGTGAACCTCTGTAGGGCTCAGGGCTCCAAGAGGTGAGGCAGCTGCTCCCCTCTTCTTGGGTCTAGAGGAGCCGGCAGAGCACCTCCCCTGCACTGCACTGGTTGGGGGTGGTCCCAGGGCCAGCCCACAATCAGGGCAAGGAAAAGTGAGGGAGGGCATAAGGCTCTGTGCCTTATGGCCCATCACACAGTGGGGAAGAAGCACAGGGTCATAGGAACTGGCAGAGCCAGGACTCAAACCAGATCTGACCAATGAACATCCCCCTCAGTATTCTCAGGCCCTTGGGTGTCCTCCCAGGTGTCCTCTAAATGTGTGTTTTCTGCCCCAGCCTTGCTCCTAAGCTCTAGAATTTTGTATCTAATTGTGAACTATGCATCTCTGAATTTCAGGACAGCCTCTCAGACTCAGCAGGAGCAGGTAGGAATCCTAAACCCATCATGTACCCCCTCCCCATCCCAAACTAGGCAAACCAGCAGCCCCTACGACCCACCCAGTCTCGTGGGCTCAGCACCTTGTGGAGACTCTGTCCCCACTGTCTCTCATTTCCTGGGTCACAGTCAGTCACTAAGGTATGTGGGTTCACATGCACTGTAGCCTGAGGGACTGCTCAAGGGTCTGGCTCCCTGGCCCCTCAAGAAGACCCCTCCCCAAGTTCGCTCCACCTCAGCCATACTGCCCTGCAGCTCCTTCACCCCCATCCCTGCCTTCAAGTTTCTGCTCAGATACCCTCTCCAAGAGGTCACTCTAGGTCCCTTAGCCCTTCCACCCTCTAAGCTCATTTTCTCCTTCATGGTATTTATCGTTACCTGATATGACAGTGACTGTTTATTTCCTTATTTACTGATTGTCCCTGTCTCTCACTGGAACAGGGCTGTTCAATAGAAATACGGTACAAGCCATGTATGTGACTTTACATTTTATAGTAGCCACGTGTTAAAAGCCAGAAAGAAACAGGTGAAATTAATTTTAATAACATTTTATCTAGCCCAAGATATCCAGAATATTATTTCAACACATGATCGATATTTTTAAAAAATATTAATTTTTAATGAATGGGAAACATTACACGTTTTGGTCTCAGTGTTGAGTTCTGGTGTGCACGCTCTCCCTGCACATCTCATTGACACTGGCCCCATTTCAAGGGCTCAGGGGACCCAGGAGCTGCACCCGCATTTAGACAATGCTGCTCTAAAACTCAAGTTTCAGGGGTCAACAACCTCATCCTCCTCATGCCCTTCTCTACTCTCAGTGCCTGAAACAGCACCCGGCACTGAGCAAATGTTTGTGTATTGCCCCAATCCAATAAAGTACATACCTCCCTTGGTTTTGGGTCCCTCCCTCCTACACCAGCCTGGTTCCTCCTCCCCCAGGAGGTTAGGCAAGAGCTTGCTCCCTGGTGGCCCCTGCAGGTGTGGCCAGTAGTCTTTTCCTTTTCCACCTGGAGTGCTCTCCCCTTGTCACCAGTTCCAGGAGCCACTGGAAAGAGGCTTTCTGAGGGAGAAGCCGGGGGGCTGTGTCCGTGCCTGCCTCCAGCAGCAGCAAGATTAAAGCCAGGAAAGCTGTAAAATATGCCTGATCTGGTGACCCCGTCAACGGGCACCTGCCCACAGCCTCTTCCCTGCTTGGCCAGAGCGCCTGTGACTCTGGTTCTCTCTCCTGTGCAATCCCTGCCCTCACCCTTAATCCTAAGCTCTGGGGTGGGGGAACCCTCAGGGATTTCTAAAGGTCTTCGGTATAATTTAGGCTGGGAACGCTGACATCCGATCTCATGGTTTTTGAATGAGGAAACTGGTAGTCAGAGGTCTGTTTGGTCTGAGCTTTGCCCACCATGATGGCCAGCTCTAAGGGCACATTGGGCCCTGAGTGCCCACTGCCTGTCCACCTGCTTCTGTGACAGCATGGTGCCAGCCCACTGCCCCAGCTTTTGGTCTTGGCTGACAGTTCCAATCCTTTCATCCCTGGATGTCACATCTACGTGTGGCCCAGAGTGGCCAGCTAGCTTTTAGTTTCTCCTCTACTAATTCTTTTTTTGTTAACAGCTCTACTGAGATATAATGCATACCATACAAACTTCCCTTTAAAGAGTACGATTCATAGTTACCCAAAGGATACAAAGGGTGATCCAATGTTGGATCCAATCCAATCCAATGCTGCACCCCAGTGTTTATAGCAGCAATGTCCACAATAGTCAAACTATGGAAAGAGCCCAAATGTCCGTCGAGGGATGAATGGATAAAGAAGATGTGGTTCATATATGCAATGAAGTACTAGTAGGCCATCAAAAGAAAGAATCTTACCATTTACAACAATGTGGTTGGAAGCAGAGGGTATTATGCTAGGCAAAATAAGTCAGAGAAAGACAATTATCATATGATCTCACTCATATGTGGAATTTAAGAAACAAAACAAATGAACATAGGGGAAGGGAAGGAAAAGTAAAATAAGATAAAAATGGAGGGAAGAAAGCCATCAAGAGACTCTTAATTATGGGAAACAAAGTGAGGGTTGTTGGAGGGGAGCTGGGTCGGGGGAAGGGGTAAATGGGTGATAGGCATTAAGGAGGGCACGTGATGGAATGAGTGCTGGGGGTTACATGCAACTGATGAATCACTGAACTCTACCTCTGAGACTAATACCATGTTTAACTATTTGAATTTAAATATAATAATTTTTTTTAAAAAGACTATGATCCAATGGATTTTGCTATATTGACAGGTATGTGCAAATGTCACCGTGGTTCATTTTATTTTTTTTAATTTTTAAAATTATTTCTTTATTTATTTATTTGACAGAGATCACAAGCAGGCAGAGAGGCAGGCAGAGAGAGAGGAGGAAGCAGGCTCCCCGCTGAGCAGAGAGCCCGATGCGGGGCTCGATCCCAGGACCCTGAGATCATGACCCGAGCCGAAGGCAGAGGTTTAACCCACTGAGCCACCCAGGTGCCCCCTGTGGTTCATTTTAGACATTTATCAACACCAGTAAAAGAGAAACCCCACACCCTCATCCTTCTCCCTGATGGCTCCCGGGAACCAGTCCTCCACCCTCTATCTCTATAAGCTCCCTATTCTGAACACTTCCTACGACTGGGATTACACCATATGTTGTCTTCTCTGCTGGCTTCTTTCACTTGGCATCACATTTCCAAGCTTCCTCATGAAGTGTACCCCTTCCTCTTCATGGCTGAGTAACATTCCACTCACGGACATGCCCATTCATCAGCTGATGGACATCTGGATTCTTTCCACCTTTTGGCTATCCTGAATAATGCCGTATGGACACTTATATACAATCCTCCACCAGCTCTCCCTGTATCTCGCTGCCAGGTTAATCTTTGGCAAACATGGGAGAGCAGGTCAGTTTACTCTTTGGACACTTTGCAGGGGCTTGCCAGTGAGGAAAGTTTGATGTCTTAGCCCCTCATAGCTGGAGCTCCCTCCATTTCCACACTGGCCTCGGAGAAGCCATGGAGGGAGGGCCATGGTCAGGGCAAAGACATTGGAGCCAGGGGTCACACGTACAGTGGTTAGTGGGCTAAGTCAGACACAAGACCAGCCTGGTCTCAGGGTTTGGGGGGAACAGGGATGATTCTTTCGTTTTGATTTACTATTAACTAGCAAATTGAAGATGCCAGGGGATGTGATCTGCAGAGCTCCCCACTGCCTCCCACAGAGATGTCCAGGTTCAGGGGGCAGCTGGCCAGGCTGAGCTAGCCCTCTCCGGGGGAGACGACAGAGCACAGCCTCTCCTCAGCTGGAGAGGGACCACGACAGCACTCAGCATCCTCCACGTTACTACCGCAGTCACACACATCGTGTCCTACCTCTTCTGGCCTCATTGGTTACCACCGTAGCGCCTCTTCTCAACCGTGAAAGGCGGTCATAATAGCACCAGCCTCATAGGATTCTTGAGCATGCATGCATACGTGCTCACACCGGGCCAGAACAAGAAAAGGGCTCAATGCATGTTAGCCATGACTTCTTCCCAAGGCAAACACTTTGTTCTGGGAGACTTATCTCCAACCTGTGCCCATCCCCTCTTCATACCTGGCATCTCGATTCTCTGATTAACCAAGTTCTGGCTATTTCTACTAGTTTCCTATTGCTGCTGTACCAGATACCACAAACTCAAATGCAATGGCCTAAAACACACAAATTTATTTTCTTACTGTTCTGGAGGGCAGAAGGCCAGAATTGGTCAGAGCGGGCCAAAATCAAAGTGTTATCAGGGCTGCGTTTCTTCGGGGCATGCTAGGCAAGAATTGTTTCCCTGCCCTTTCTAGCTTCTCAAGGCCACCCACAGGCCTTGGCTCGTGGCCCCTTCCTCCCTCTTGAAAGCCAGCAGCGGCTGGAGGCGTCTTTCTCAAACAGCATCTCTCTGTCTCTCTGAGTCCGTTTTCACATCCCTCTGACTTTTCTGACTGCTTCCTCCCTTAGGATTTCATTTGCCCACCTGGATAATCCAGGCTAATCTCCCCATCTCGAGTCACCTCATGAGCAGTCTTCATTCCCCCCACAGCCTAATCCCCTTCCCTTGCCACAAAACTGCTCATTGTTGCAACTCCCGGCATTGGAGCTTGGGTATCTCTGGGGACCATTATTCTGCCTACCACATGGTTCTTTAATGTTCAGTTCTGGGCTCCCCTTGCCGCTCCTTCCCCATTTGGTCTTCCCCAAATGACCCAGTCCTCTGACTTCTTTCCTGAATAACCCAAAACCTTGCCATCTGTAAGCTTCATTTGACATAGCTTTCGTGTCATCATGGGCTGTTCCCTAAGCGAAATGTAAGATCCAGAAAGGCATGGACCACGCGTCACCCCATGAGGGAGATTGAGTGGCAGAGCAGAAAGACAGAGACCTGGGAGCCAAGAGCCCTTGCTTCCATTCCAGCTCCTGACTAGGAAACCCTGGGCAATTTTCTGAACATCTGTGATTCTCATTTTCCTCTGTAAAATGGGGTTCATCCATAACTCTAACCCTAGCCATTGTAAGAATCAAACTAAGCAACATAATAACAAAACAACTCAATTTTTAAAAAAAAAAATGGGCAAAGGATTTGAGTACACGTTTCTCCAAAAGAGATAGACGAAGGACCAACAAGCACATAAAAAGATGTTCAACATCCCTCATCATTAAGAAAATGCAAATCAAAATCATCATGGGATACTACTCTGTATCCAATTAGGATGGCTATTATAAAAAAGACAGAGGATTACAAGTGCTGGAGAGGATGTGGAGAAAATGGAACCTCAGTGCACTGCCAGCAGGAATGTAAAATGGTGCAGCTGCTGTGGGAAACAGTAGGACGATTCTTCAAAAAAGTAAACATCGAATTACCATATGATCCAGCAATTCCACTTCTGGGTATACGCCCAAAATAAGTGAAAGCAGAGAGTTGAACAGATATCTGTCCCCAACGTTCACAGCCGCATTATTCACAATAGCCAACCCAAGTGTCCATCGTCCACAGATGAAGGGATAAACACAATGTGATGGATACATACGATGGGATCTTATTCCATCTTAACGAGGAAGGAAATTCTGGGAGATGCCACAAAGTGGATGAATCTGAAGGATATCGTGCTAAATGAAATGAGCCCGTCACGAAAGATGAATATTGCATGATTCCACATATGAGGTTCCTCAAATAGTCAGGTTCACAGAGGCAGAAAGGAGAGAGGTGGTTGCCAGGGGCTAAAGGGTTGGACAGGAGTTAGTGCTTAACGGGGACAGAGTTTCAGTCTGGGAAGATGGAAAACTTCCCGGCAATGGATGGTGGTAATGGCTGCAGAATGCTGTGAAGGTTCTTCATGCCCCTGGACGGTGCACTTAAATTGGTTAAGATGGTATATGTTATGTGATGTGTGTTTTGCCACCACAACAAAAAGTACAGCAGTGCAAGTGCTCAGCAGCTATAACATGTGTACAAATTTTAGGTTACCATATTCCTGATATGCCATGGTCCCCTCACCATCTTCCTGCACATATTCTAGCTCCCAATAAATAGTTAATGCGATGCAGAGAGTCCCCCAGGGAAATACAACCTCCTCTCCTCTCCTTCCCCAGCCCATCTGCAGAGGTATAGCTGACCACTTCACCTGACAATGTCTTTTAAACGAGAGCAGTCTGAACATTTTTAATGTGGCAAAACGTGGAAAGGGATGCAGAAAGCAAGGTAGAAAGAGACGTGCGTGCGTTGTGCATTCATGGTTTTGTGTTTATAATCCAATGATGCTATTTTTTTTTTTAAGTCTGCTAAAGCTGGTTCCACCTGCTGGTTTCTTTTGGTGACCCGAATATGTGTGTGCGCATTCTCCATATGTTTTGGAGTCAGCACACACAAGCTGTGTTTGTCCCCCACCTGACTTTACGCAAGGGAAGCAGAAGCCACAGCACGTAGCCCAGGGAGCCCGAGATCACGTGCCAAGCCTCATGCAGGATAGGTAGGGACTGAGGGAACCAATAAGACCTAATAACCTCACCTATTCTCCTAATTGCTTTCTTCTCACAAAGAACCACACCAGCAGCTCTGCTGGCCCTCAGGGAAATCTCTGCTTGTTATGAGGCTGGTGGGCAATCCTTCCATCACTGTGAAATGCTGGCAGTTTGTGTCAACAAATCCAATTTCATTCAATCAACAGACAACCTGCTCCCAGCTCTGTCCTCCCAGCCCCGCGGAGCTGAGAGCTGGCTTCCCCTTCCTCCCAGCCCTGCCCACAGGAGACCTGGCAGGGAGCGCTGCTGACTGGGTAGAGCCTGTGCCCGCAGTGGGGTCAGGCAGGTTGTGGCAGAGGGCCATGGACAGGGAGGGTCCCACTGCCCAGCAGAAGCACGCACTGTGTGTAGGTTAGAAGTGCTAGTTCGTACTGACCGATCCAGGTAGGGGAGCCGGCTCTGCTACTTTGGGCTGCATGGCCTTTGGCAGGTTCAACTCTTTGAGCTCCAGGTTCCTTATTTCGAAGGCAGGATGGTAATGGTGCCTATCTCCAGGCTTGTAGCAAGTGTTACAATACACGCAAGGCATTCAGCCCATCTCTGGCCTGCACTAAGTATGAAGAGGGAGAGAAATTGGTGATCTGCCAAGGCTTACAAGCCAAATAGGGCTGTA